>VOQJ01047961.1:30981-53237 GCA_015052665.1 Apistogramma diplotaenia | reverse complement strand
AGACACAATACCATCCATGAGTTTATTTGAGAAAGGAAAAAATTAATCTTTATGACACTTCAATCCAATTTGCATAATAATTTGGAACACGGTGTATATCTATCTATCTACTGCTTTGCAAATGAAGTGCCTGCTTCTTAAACAATGAATGTAATTGAACTTTTAATTATATCACAGTCATCTTTAGAAGGTTTTGATTTCTAGAGTCAAAATGACCCCAACCATATAAGGTACTGTACACCATATTGTCAAAAGCATTCACTCACCAATCCAAATCACTGAATTCAGGTGTTCACTTCCATGGCCACAGGTGTATGAAAAGCATGCAGACTGCTGCTACAGACATTAGTGAAAGAATGGGTCGCTTTCAGGAGCTCAGTGAATTCCAGCGTGGTACCGTGATGGGCTGATACCTGTGCAAC
Source organism: Apistogramma diplotaenia (assembly GCA_015052665.1). NCBI lineage: Eukaryota > Metazoa > Chordata > Actinopteri > Cichliformes > Cichlidae > Apistogramma > Apistogramma diplotaenia. Next base: position 52,815 of record VOQJ01047961.1, on the reverse strand, counting down.
AAGTCCTGACATCTGATTTTCTCACTGCTAAATATTCCACAGTCAGCTGTTAATGATATAACAAAGTGGAAGTGATTGGGAACAACAGCAGCCAAAAAGTGGTAGGCCATGTAAAATACAGTGTGGTCAGCAGATGCTGAGGTGCATAGTGCACAGGGGTCACCAACCTTCTGCACTCAATCACTACAGACCTCTAAACTTCATGTGGGCTTCAGATTAGCTCAAGAACAGTGTGCAGAGAGCTCCATGGAATGGGTTTCCATGGCCGAGCAGCTGCATCCAAGCCTTACATCACCAAGCACAGTGCAAAGTGTTGGACGCAGTGGTGTAAAGCACATCACCGCTGGTGTCTAGAGTGATGAATCACACTTCACCATCTGCCAATCTGATGCATGAGTCTGGGCCCCTGAGTTAGTTCCAATGAAAGGAACTCTGAATACTTCAGCACACCAAGGCACTTTGGACAATTTGATGCTCCCAACTTTGTGGGAACAGTTTGGGGATGGCCCCTTTCTGTTCCAACATGGCTGCACACCACAGTTCCAACATTCAAAGGAGTTCAAGCACCGCATTTCCATCACAAACTTCACAGTCATCTTATTCAACTAATAACTTTATTTAAATTTTGTCTCATTATATCATTATGAACAATTTCTTTGTGCATATAAATTTTGATTGGCCTGAGACCCGTCCAGGATGTTCCCTGCTTCTCGTCAGCTGGCTCCTGCCCCCACCACAAAGCTGTGTTTAAGAAAAAAGATGTTCTGATTAGTGCATAATACAAATCAGTCCTGTTGGTTAAACCTTTGTGTGTTTTCCCTTTATTCCTCCTGTTCGCTGTGCCTTTCCTGTGCATGGAGTTCTTTGGATTTTTCAGAATCTGCACCATCAATCCTGAACAATCCACTGAGCTCCTCTATATTACATAAAGAGTTCATTAAAATACTAACATGCTTTCACACATGCTTTCTGTCTATATGTTCATGTGATCTAGAAGGATTTGGGGGTTTGGTGAGTTTTCTTTACAGGATCAAATCCTCACAGAAAATTAGAAAAAGTTTTTTTTCTACATGTTGTCTTCTTCTTTTGGTTTTAGGGGTATCCACAGTGGGTCCCTCCATCTCACCCTGTCCCTAGCATCCTCCTCTGCGCTACAAAAAATCCATAATGTATCATTAAAGATTTTGTGAAACATCAATAAAATTACAAGAAACAGAAAAATTAACACGTTTAATTTAAAATAATGTGAAAAACCTGTGAAAAAACATGAATTAAAAGTTTTACATTTCACAGAAAAATTGTTTTTGTCTGTCCAAAAGGACTGTAGGAATACAGTCACGGGTTTAACATAAATCCATAAATATCGATAAAACTTCAATTCTAGTTTATTGCTGTAATTTCAAATCTACACTCTAATGCAGTGTGAAATGAATAGTAATAACTGGCCCACAAAAAATTCTGCTAACTATTTTTAATTTATTATTATGTTTTGTATATATCTATTTCTGTGCATAAGTATATTTTTTGTACTGTCATGCTGTGTTCACTGCATCTACAGCACATGCTGTATGACACTTGCACATCTGCTTTCTTGCACACATGTTTCTCCAACAAGACATTTTCGCTGGGGGGAAGAATCATGAGCTGATTTCTTCTCATGAGCCTTAAATTTTGTAAAAGTGCTGTTACTGATTTATTGCTCACTGATATTTTTTGGCTGTCAGTTTATGACTTTAACAAATTTAGTTACCTTTTTAATTCTTATGGAACATTTAAAAATGTAAGAACACTACAGCAACATAAAAATACATGATGACAATAAACCCTGCAGTCATCATAAATAAAAGTAAAGAAATATTACAGCTTCATGATGTTCAAGTATCAACAAAAGGTAGCAGATGTGCTCAGACGTCTTACTGACAGAGCCGGCTATACTTCTTGAGGCGAGTGGAATCCATCAACATCTGCAGAAAAATCTTGCAGATGTTCAACCACTTTATAGTTGCCAGCATGCAGCATCAGGCAGAGACATCTATCTATCTATCTATCTATCTATCTATCTATCTATCTATCTATCTATCTATCTATCTATCTAGCTAGCTAGCTAGCTAGCTAGCTAGCTATCTGCAGTCAGGAGGCAGCACAGCTGTGGCCCCAGAGCCCTGCTGTGTCACAGTTCATTCATTTATGCATTTTGTAAATGTCATGTTACATCTTTGCATGAGCTTCAGTCAGTAGTTAATGATAAATGAGCTTTACCATTTAAAACCCTCTGTACTCAGCCTTTTAAGTGAGATCAGTGCGGGTTATCTCTTATCTTATCTGTAAGATGAAGGCTGCAGTTTCTCAGAAGCTGTCTCCTCTCTAAGAAAGCAATAAATGAGTGACAGAGGATCCAGGATGGTTGTGGGCCTGCGGTAGCGTAAAACCTGCTACAGTGCTGGACTTAAGCTGCTGTGCCTTGTTGCATCAGTGCTCCACGTTGCATGTAGGTTCAGTGCTGGCTAAGGGTTACAAAGTGTATGAACTTTATCATTCTTTAGTGAGTTTTTTTCTCAAATGAGCTATCTGATAAAGGTGAGAGGTTAGGGTAGAAAAAAACTGCTGCTGGACTTCTGCTTTAGGTGGATTATAATTTGTGCCTTTACTTCTTATTTCATAATAAAATCCAGTCTGACAGAAGCCATTAAGGTGATAGCAATTGATAGCAATGGTGGCATATCTGATGCTTTGGTTTGTCTCCTGTCAGCTCAGTGCAGACGTGTTGGTGCAAACAGGCACACTCTGCTCCGCCCCCTCCTCCCTGCTCTGCTGTGATTAGTTGTCCTGCGGTCACGTGACACTAGTCATGCGGGCTGCAGTGAATGGGAAAGCGAGGAAGACTGTAGAGGTGTAAATGAAAACACTGTAAACAATGACGAGTGTTGGAAGGAAATTCTGTACTGAGACAACACCGACTTTTATAAAGACACCAAAGACCACGAAACAGAAAAAGCGTTTTCCGTGAACAAGCAGCAAAGGAAACAAAGAGAGGAGGAAGGAAATCAGACAGACCCAGACCCCCAGCACCGAGGTCAGAGGTCACTGTCACAGTGCTTTCACAGAGGCGAAGACTATTCGACTAGCTCATATAGTGGTGAAAGTGATGTTTCGGTCATGACTGTCGGTTCTTCAGCTTTAGTTAATGTTAAAATGTAATTAGCCATCATAGTTTGTTGCTTCAGCAGACTGATTACCTATAAACTATATACTATAAATACATTATTATTCTGGAACGGAACAAATATACCTTAAACATGAACTATGAAAAATGTCTGAATATATTCATATATATATTATATTTTTATGTTGACCGTCAAGTCTGTTTATATAACGTAACGTAAAAATCTCAGTCGTATATTGGTCATTAAAATGTGTTCAAATATGACAAACGGCTGATTCATCTTTTAAATCGTGACACACAGCTCTCCCCCATTTGCGCTGAGTATCGGTATTGGTATCGGCAATACCAATATTGCTGATACTGTATTTGAATCGTATGGAAACCAAATTTGGCAGTATTGCACACCTCTAGAAGTCACACTGGACCATCTGTTAAAGACTTAACTGGTTAGTCCTCCACTTTGATCTAAGATGGATTTACGTTGACAATAATAACATGGAACCCAGTGAAATCAGGTACAGAAAATGAACTCTGAAAACATGTAGTGATTCTCCAATAATGGGTCATTGTCTTCAGTTATCCTGTGAAATATCACAACAGCAATGGTGTGCAGAATAGTGAATTTTATAAACCAAGTGTGATCAGATTGTCATAATCTGATTGTGGAGTAAGAGGATGACAGTGTTAAATATTATGTGAGTACAGTAAGAACCACCAGCATCAATGGTTTCCTTTATTCTGTACTTGTCAAAGTACAATTGTACTGAATCAAGTAATGCCAAATTTATGGGCTCACTGACATCCCAGTTTGAAGAGGCCCATACATCCACACACCCTTAACAATAACGCAGCCTGTCGACTGTTATGTGCTCTGTTTCTCTTACCTGCTGCTAAAACCAGAGACTGTATAAAAAAGATGGAGATAGCCACCGTATCGTCACCCATTGCACTTTTGGCTAGTAAGCTGCAGTCATAAACTGTGCAGGGGCAGGGAACAGATACAGACAATTAATGCTAAGTAATAGACTAATAAAATACTAGAATTATGCTCGCCAAAATTGGAGCACATATTTCTCTGCAGGAAATACTGTTTATCAGTTAATACCATTAAAAATTATCCAAAAGTCACCCACACCAAAAACATGTTGGAGAGTTTCCAGTGCAGTGACTCGAATTAGTAAAAGTGACACCTACAGCTACACCTGCCTGTGTCGGAACACTTGGTGTTCACCTGATACACCTGATACGGAACTAAAAATTCTGACTTATTTTCTCACAATTTCTATGAAATAACTCAAAATTTTGACTTATTAACTCAAAAATTTCAGATACTTAATTTGAAATTTTATGCTATAAATAGCATTTTTTTTCTTTTTAGTGGCAAAAACAAGCTTCCATACCTTTTCAATATTAGATGATTTTTTTTCAACCACCATACAGTTTCTGTGCAGGAGACCATGTTGTAAACATGCTATTTAAAGGTGTAAAGTTAGAGACTGACTCACTTTTGGAGCCATCCTCAAGTGGCACCTTGAGGAACTGCAGTTTGGCTTCATTTGCAACCCAGTTTCTGTCACTTCCAAGCATCTACCAAACTCATATTCACACATCCACAAACCTTTTTCATTATATTTTAAGCCAAAGCCTAACCCCTTGGAGTCATTTTCCAACTCATGCAGAAAAACTCCTTCTTGTGTTCGAGCCCAGTCTGGGGTCACTTCTTTTATTTTACTTTTTCCTGTTGCTGATTGGTTCAGACATTAAATTATGCTGTCAGGTTTTTCCATGGTAACATGTCCTTGCCACATCCAGCAACAGTGATGACACTAGTGAGGTACTTAAGTCTGCAGCTGGGTCTTTTTCAGACATGGACATGTAATGAACTCGAGGACCTTCCTGCACATTAAAAAGTTAAAGCAAAACCCAGGGGGGTCAAAATGTGATGCCTTGTGTCCTGAGTAAGCACCATGGCATGATGTGACTGAAATTGAGAGATTCTGTAACTTTCCACAGTAAGAACAGTTTCAGTACTTTTCCACAACAGGGGTGAAAGGACAATGTTCAGTCCAGCAGTTTGGTGGTGCACAGCTGCATGCAACAACCTAAATGTTGCACAACCTTAAGATCAATCGCACTTCTCTTTGCTCATGTATGTACTGTAAAGTTATGTTGTGTAGTTTCTTTTTTTAACCTACAATCAACTGTAATATGGCACGGTAAAAACATAAGTCAACATAACTATTAGTGGTATTATCAGTCAGCTTTATTTAGCGGTGCAGATGTTACTGATTGCTATGCATCCAAAGGCGCACGTGGGAAATTCCATGACATCAGGAGAGTCCGTCCTTCTCTGTATAAATAAGACGGGTTACTGAGAATGTGCAAAAAACTGAAGGCAGCATCACAGCAGAGAAATGGCATCAAACGTGGAGACACTCATTAATGGTAAGACTTTTTCAGTGGACAAGTACATTTTGGTTTTCATTTACAAAAGAATGGATGTGTAATTAGGTTAAATTAGCACCTATTTTATATGCATTTCACTTAGAACAAAATGCCACAAACTGCATCTTATTAATAAGGACACTTTAATAAATGTAATATACATGCATATCTACAGGTAATACTCCATTTTTATTTTTTATTATGCATATTTCATTCTTGCACATTAGAAATGAACCAGAACTCCTGTGGAAATAACAGCTAAAAATAATGATTTGAGCTCAATAAGCTCATCAGGTTTGGTGCAAAGACACTCAGAGGGGAGGGAAATTATTTGTCCAAAGTTATTTCTTTTAATCATAACTGAGCTCTCGAACATTTAGACTTTAAATGTTCTCTTTGTTATCTCTCTGCACTTATCTGTATTTGTCTGAAATAACCAGGTCTTGAGACAACAATAAAGTCAAATATATCTTGATAAGCTTACTGATGAATATGAGAAAAACACCACTTTTTTATCTTTTCCTCTGCTCTTCTCAAACTGGAAAATAACACATGCCTTTGATTGAATTATTGGGATGAAGTTCAAAAGATAAGCAGAAGCTTGTTTTGATGGGTGAGTGAGTTCAATTAGTCCTACAATTTGGACTGTTGCCATAACCAATAGGGCCAGAGGTCAGTCAGCTCAGAAGTCAGGCAGCAGCAGCTGAATCATGCCAGAACAGTGTGAGGAAGATATGAAAAGACAGGACATGAGAGGACGCAGGCAGGACTCCAGCGGGATCTTTATGTTGCATTTGTACAGGGAAAAGGTAACATTCAATTAAAGGGAAGTGGCAGATGATGCTTAGAGGCATTTACTGAGCATAAGGCTAGTTCAGGCAGGCTGCAGAGTCCAGGACGGCTGCAATCAGCTGATGGCTCAGGTGATACTCTTCTGTGCAACCAACTGACAAATTGCACATGCTGTGTGCTGTTTAAGCTCCTCAGCATGCTGCTTTGCAAACCCACCTCCCCCACAGCTCCTCCTCTCCATGCTTCACGTGCTGTCCCTGCCTTTAGGGTCTCCACACATGCATGTGGAAGGGCGGGGAGGCCCCTGTTATAGGTGCATTCACAAGTTGATTGACAAATTGTTGAAATAATTGGGGAAAAAACAAGACACTAGTTAATAAATGGTGACATGTGATGCTTTTTTGTGTTATTTTAGGCCACAAGGGAAAAACTGTTTTCATAAGACAGAGTAAAGCTTTTTTTGTTTATTTGTTTTTGCTCTTTAATTCCTATGAAGGCCAGGGCCCTGTGGCACAAGTGAGGCATCTTGAAAAATGTTCTCCAGCTGGCAGCTTTGTTCTGAACAGCTCCGCTGCAAACGAACAGAGAGCAGAGAGCTTCATCAGCCAAGCAATGGACATCATTGTGGACGAGGCAGTGAAGAAGGCCACTGATGTCCAAGAGAAGGTGAATGTCAAATTCAAAAATCCTTATTTATCTTAGACTGTGCACATTTTGAGCCAACCTACCTGTGATTGGCTGCCCCTCCCAAACAAATGATTTTAACAGCAGGTGCTGTGGGTGTTTCTACTCTGTGACTGCCTGAGTTGCAGAAAATTTACAAAGCTGAGACACTGTGAGCAAAGTGAGGAGCTGGGTTTTCGACTATTACTGGAGTAGCACGGATAGGAGCATGCAGAGTGATGCACATCTCATTCTTGAAAACATTGATACTAATAAACTAGCATGGCTTTCAAGCTCTCTTGCTTCTCATCATAGTCACTCACCATAAGCTTAATGCAAGTCAGGATGAATGATGCATTTAAAGATCAGCTGCATTTAAAAACCAGTAACTGAGACATGCCTTTTTTTATTTTTGCCTCCTGTGGGGTTGTGGTTGTTACTGGCTGACCTTGACAGTAACACGTTGCTCCCTGCTTTCCAGGTTTGTGAGTGGCGCTCTCCTGAACAACTGAAGAAGCTGCTGGACCTCGAGCTGAGAGATGAAGGAGAGGCTGAGTCGGAGATCCTGCAGCGCTGCAGAGATGCCATCAGATACAGCGTCAAGACCAGTAAGGCTTTCATAACTTTCATGAACTGTCGACAGTATATCATGACATGTATAGTATGTAATTACGTAGTTTAGTTCTGTTTGAATCTCATCCATTCTGCAACTGTTTTGGAGGGAAAACCGCCTAACGTGATGTACGCAAGTCAAACTGACAGCAGCTCCTGAAGTGCAGGTTTTTGAGAGCGTGACAGCCGATGATGAGTGAAAGTTCTGATTCATTTTTAAAAAGGTCAAAATAAACAGCTTCATCTGTCTGGATCCCAGGGGATGCATTATTAGAATGTTTGAAGATGGCACAAAATATAAGAAATCTGCAGTGTTTTTCATTTATTTTACTTAAACAGGGCAACTGAAGACTCCATATGAACATTAACTGTTATTTTAAACTGCTGAACATTTTCTAATGCTGACAGATTAGTATTTGGTGTTACTTCTATTTCCACAGGCAATATGCCATCCAGCATATACCTGATTGTACAATAATATGCATAAAGATCCAGCATATTGTTCAATGTCCTAGTTTACAATAATTGAAGACAAAATAAACAATCTTGAGCTCTGCTGATGTAATTCAGCACGTTTCTGTGTGCACAGTGGCAAACTGTAAATTAGATAATATTTAAAGATGGTGCAAAGATGGAAGATGTGATTTGATGTAAGTAAGATGTAAGTTATGCATTTAAAAGTTTAAGGAGAGAAAGATTTGACAAAAGTTGATTGACTTCCAACCTCTAAGTAAATCTCCTGGGAGACAAAAGCACAGCTGTACATCTATTTTCTTGCAGACTGAGTGATTGAGACAAAAATTAGTGTTGCACTGATATGAGGCAAATAATCCAGCACTGAAGTTATCAGTTATAAAGAAATAGTTCATTTGAAGCCACACTAACAGGCACTAACAGCCAGCATTTGATCCTACCTGTACACAGTTTCTCTGTCCCATCTCGGCAGGTCATCCCCGCTTCTTCAACCAGCTGTATGCAGGGATGGAGCCCTACTCTTTGGTGGCCAGCTTCATTGCTGAAGCAATCAAAACCAATCTGTGAGTCAAACAACTTATTGTAACCCTGTAAGTCACACATGGGTGTATTTGTGCTGTGTGCTGCTCTCTATGGAGTTATGCTACACTTCAAAATCATGCACATATGGTTTCTGTCAGGTACACATATGAAGTGGCTCCGGTGTTTACCTTGATGGAGGATGCTGTGCTGAGGAAGATGATCAAGGTGATCGGCTGGGAAGAAGGAGGTGATGGAATCTTCAACCCAGGTACGCTCACCACGGACACCTCGCACTTCAGTGCCCAGCTGGACAAGCGGGGTCTGATATCAAGGAAGATCTTATAACTGTATTACTTTGTCTCGATAAATAAAGTTATTTGGGGTGAAACTTTCCGTTCAGGTGGCTCGTTGTCCAACATGTATGCTGTGAACTTGGCCAGGTACCGTTACTGCCCAGATTTTAAAGAGGCGGGCATGTTTTCTGCTCGGCGACTGGTCATATTAACATCCCAAGAGGTAAGTTCATAAAGCAATGAGGGTGAGGCTGGAGAGATTTTTTCATATTAATTGCTTTCTGATCTAAATGTGACATGAATTGTTACCAGAAACACAGTCGCTGCAAGCGTGAGATTCACTGCAGACACGTGAACGCAACGTCCACTATAACACACATTAATGCTAATGGAATGATGCTGTCTCCTGTTTCACACAAGCAGTTGCTGAGTGAAGGATGTACTTGCTTGATTCAGCATTAAACAGTGATTCATAAGGAGAAACCGAAGCTCACGAGTGATTGTATGTGATGTGGCTGTGGAAGCCAGCCAGAGCCGCAGAGCACCAACACTCACTTGTTCTCTTTCAGTCTCACTACTCCATTTCCAAAGGAGCAGCTTTAATGGGGATCGGCACCAAAAACGTTTATACTGTCCCGACTGATGACAGGTAGGCTGTCCCTTTCACACACCTTCCTGTTTAAACCTACACGATGTGCTGGCTCCACGTCTGTGAGCACAGAGGCAGGTTAGCACGGTTTTTCCTTCATTCGCACACGTGTGGATACAGTATGACAATGTATAAAGCATTTCTGGAACCGGAGAGTCAGAGCGGTTTCTGAGTAGAGTTTGTTTCCTCTACCGTGTCTTCCACCTGACGTCTGCGTGTTTTTCAGAGGCAGGATGATTCCCTCGGCTCTCGAGGACAAAATAATGTTGGCAAAAAGTGAGGTTAGGAAGCCGTCTCATCATTTTTCCAAGCTTTGGTTTTTGAAATGGAAGATTATCCAGAACTAAAGAATGATATCTCATTTTGTGTGTTCAGGGTGCGGTTCCCTTCATGGTAAACGCCACCGCAGGAACCACGGTGCTCGGAGCGTTTGATCCCATCGATGAAATTTCTCACATCTGCGAGAAGCACAACTTATGGCTGCACGTGGACGTGAGCTCACTGCGAAATTCAGCCGTTCGTTTAACCCTTCCTGTCAGTCAGCAGCTCCCATCAGGCTTTTCCTCTTCTGTCCTCCTCAGGCATGCTGGGGAGGAGCAGCTCTCATGTCCAAGAAGCACAAGCACTTGTTAAAGGGCATCCGCAGGTAAACTGTGTACAGACCAATTTTGCTCCCTTGCTTTTTCTGTTGTTGGTAACTTGTGGCTTCGTAGTTATACAATGAAGAGGAATGTGAACTTTGCCACTGAGTGTCAGTAACTTTGCTCTGTCGTCCTTCGTTTGCCTGATGAAGAGTTGACTCTGTTTCCTGGAACCCTCACAAGATGCTGATGGCCTCTCTGCAGTGCTCTGCCTTCCTGGTCAGAGACAAAACGGTAAGAGTGATAAGTCGCATCTGCCGAATGAGGAAAAACATATATACACACCAAACACCACCAGTAAGCCCTGCACCAGTGACAGCAATAACACTGAGATGTGCCAAATGAACCGAGCATCAATCAGATGACCTTTCATGTCCTCTACGCTGCACCTGCAGTGTCATTTCAACACAATAAAAATAAATGGTTTCTCACTGTGCTCCATCAGAGTCTCCTCCAGCGGTGCCACTCTGCTCGGGCCTCCTACCTCTTCCAGCAGGATAAGTTCTACGACATCAGCTACGACACGGGGGACAAGTCGGTGCAGTGCAGCAGGAAGCCAGACGCCTTCAAGTTCTGGCTCATGTGGAAAGCGTTGGGAACCAGAGAGCTGGAGCAGAGGGTGGAGAGAGCCCTCGCCATGGCGAGGTCAGTCTGGGCAAATACTAATTATCTGTAGTCCTTCACAGCAAAGTTATATTTAAGTTTACTATCGACAACCACGACTACTGACACTGGCAGAGTGGGGTTAGGCAGATGAATTCCTTTTTAAAAAGACCTTTTTGCCGTCATGTGTATTTGATTTGTTGTCTTTGTACGGTTGTCTTTGTATGATTTACAAATCGCCACACTGAAACCTGATCTGCTGTGTTTGCAGGTATTTTGTAGAAGAAATCAAGAAAAGAGAAGGATTCCGCCTGGTGGTGGAAGTGCGTTCCTGCAAGTTCATACATGATTTGAAACTGAACCACTAAAGCGAATAATGCGACATTAGACTCACTTCCATGTTTAAGATGATATATTTTGAACTTTTTTTCCTCCACAGCCTGAATATGCAAACGTTTGCTTCTGGTACCTTCCACCAAGCCTGAGGAACCTTCCAGACGGCCCTGAGCTCTGGAAAAAGCTCCACACTGTAAGGAGTTCGTTACAGCAGAGGCTTATTTTAATGTATTAACATGAACAGTAAATCAGTAAAACTCTGACAGCCTTTTGGGACCTAATGCATGGACTTTCAGTCTTCTGTAACTGACTCTGAGTTTTGCGTTTAAAATTTCTATAATGAATTCTTGCATCAGATGCCATCATCTGTCAGTGAAACAAGTCCAAGCTGCCAATAATAATAATTAATTAATTAATCCACCAATCAGAAACAGAGGTCTGATTGACTTTGATAACTGCAATGCACACTGAGGGCAGGTCACAGCATCTACAACTGCTTAATATTCAGTGTGATGTAGTAAAAAGTCATTGTGGGTTTTTCCCTGCTCCTCTAGGTGGCCCCAGTGGTGAAGCAGCGGATGATGAAGACGGGCAGCATGATGGTGGGCTACCAGCCCCTCGGAGACAAGGCCAACTTCTTCAGGATGGTCGTCATCAGTCCTCAGGTCAGCAGGCAGGACCTGGACTTTGTCCTGGATGAGATACACAATCTAGGAAAAGACTTGTGATTACTGAAAGTTTTCCTCTGGCACTCGTGAATTTGTCAGCCAATTCTAACGACACCTTCAGATGTAACTGACGTCTGATCATCTGTAAATATTGGAGCCATGTTTTTCCTGTACATATAAAAAAATACAAACTTAAATATATGCCGGACAATTTTGCAAATTGCCTCAAATAAATTCTACATGCTGCATATGATTCTGTGGGTTTTTCTTTGTTTTTTGAAAATGTAAAGTCAGCACGAAAAGTACTGAAATTTGTGTTTCGTCAAATATTTCCTCGTTGTGGCAATAAATCAACAGCAGAATAAGCTGTTTGACACTGACAGAGAAGATCTGGTAAGTTTTTCATGGGTGGAGCCTACAGACTCAACTCTGCTGCTCAACCCACAAATGCATTTTCCTTACAAATGTGGCTCATTTCAAAGGGAAATAAACAGGTTATTGACACTAGTTCTATTTGTCTTTCAGTATTGCCCATCTCTTTTATGCACCTTGCAATGATTAGTGTTAAGCCTCCAGATGAGCAACAGAAAAGCCACCTGCCTTCAAATGTTAGAAATATTTCTTCAAAAATCGCATAGAACATCAAAGGATCTCAGCGGTCAAAGTTACTGTGAGCTCATGTCAGTTTGGGTCATAAAACAAGTGAGTAGTTTTTTTAGTTCATGTGATAGAAAAAAATTATATTGCAATGATAAATATCCATTGATTAGAGTGTAATTATGTTGTCTAACAACCTGATGCATTTTTACAAACATAATCTATTAAAAAAACATACTGACATAGGTCTCAAAAGATCTCACATTATATGAGAGTTTATTCATTAAGTGTCTCAGTCCAACAATGTTGCATCCACTTCAAAGGACGTTTCACTAAGCCTGGCTAACAGCAGCTATCAGAGGCTAACAGTAGCAAAAACACATGAACAAAAGTTCATGATATCTTTAACAACTCACCTCTGTGTCATGGTCATCAGACATACAGTAACTGACTCATCATTGACTCATCATTGGACTTCCAGAATGTTTAACAGCTTCCTCCAGAGTCAATGACCATGGGCACCAGCTGAGGTAAACAGCAGCCTACACTCACAGAGCAATGGCAGCAAAGGTTGTTTGTCCTACAGTTGCCACTGTAGCTAAGATTATGCTGTTTTTAGTTTTCATACACTGTAATCATGACATAATTTCACACAAATATCTAACAGAATCAACTGAAGAAACACTCATCTTTTAGGAAGTGGAAGGTTAACTTCACTGTGACACTGTGTGCAGAGCACTCAAAAGACATGAATGTGACGGTTGGTTGGTAGGGACAAATATCAACCACAAAGAGCTCATTTCCTTAATCATTATTTGTGGCTTTGGTTGTATTTTTTTGTGGATTTTTTTATCACTTGAATGCAAATGCAGCACCATCAGTCATGTTATCACGTTACAGCTTCTAGAGAAAAGAAGTAACTGGTGGTGCAGTGGTTAGCACTGTCATCTCTCAGTAAGGAGGTTCCTGGTTTGAACTCCAGCTCTGGAGTTTGCATGAGGTTCCTTCAGTCCAAAGATCTGCACGTAAGGTTGGCCATGGATGACAGTTAAATAGAGTACTTTATGTACTCTATATATAAAGTACTTTATGAATGTATAGTTCAATATGGCTTACAGCCTGAAGCCCTGGTCTAAGGGGTCTGTAAGACTAAAAAAGCACTATATAAATGCCAGTCCACTCCAAGAACTAAACAATAATGCCTAATATTTATTTATTTCCTTCCTAGGATCAAACTATCAGATTACATATATATATATCAGATTTTATATATATATATATATATATATACATATATATCCCCAAGCTTTGTCTTTATTTAATTCCCATTAAACATTAAATGTTGCATTAGTTCCAGATTATTTGCTGAAAGAAGAGCTGAGATGTTTTATTCAGAGTTGTGTTGGGTTATTTTGCTGATGTTTGTGCTCTCTTACTGTAAATCACTTGAACACCCTGCTGCTAAGCACTGCTTCCATTATGAGCTTCTGCACAGTCACAAAGGATTTTAGGTCACTGACATGTTAAAGATATACTCACTTAGCTAAATAAACATGAATTCATGCTGTGTGCTTTTAAGCCACTGGCAGAGTGATTCTGTGGGGTCTCTGGTGACCTGCTGGCTTCTGCTAAATCGGTTTCATATCTCCTTTGGCTGTGTGAGCGCTATTAGTGCCACGCATTAAAAAATCCAAAGAGGACCTGCTCCTTTCCATAAAGATGAAAAATATAAATCAGCAAGTGGAAATCAGGTAACCATGGTGTTAACACAGCATGAGTCATGTGAGCAATGTTTAATCTAATGCACATCTCTGGCCCCTACCTTACACTTCCCTGCCTTTTTGCATTTGTACAGATTAAATAAATGTGCAGTGAGGAATCAGATGGGTGGGTTGCATAATGGTGGTGCACAGAGCGACTGTCAAATCACCCGAAGTCCTTTCCCAGAGCGTGGATCTCATCCAGGACAAAGTCCATGTCCCGCATACTGATCTGAGCTTTTCTCTTTGGGGCGGGTAGGGTAGGCCACCATCATGTGCTCTTTGATCACATGTGCCACCTGCAGGAGGAAGGAGGAAACACTGACTGACTGACAGCACTGACACAAAGAAAGTGAGAAGAATTTAGTCATGTTTACATTTTGTAATATCACTTATGGGTCATTAACTCCTCACAGTGTGGAAGGTTGGGTGGAATCTATCAAAGGCAAATGTTTGTATTTACTCTGCAGCCTGAAACTTCCATAAATATGTGAAAACACTGATGAAATATGTATTTTCACAGCATGTGAAATTTAGCAGTTTAGTGTGCATGAACGTACTTCCATCTAAATACAGAAACCTTTAGCTTCAGATCATAGCAGAGATTAATGTTGTCATTTTCAGTGTTGAACATGCAATCCATTTAAATCCTGATGCAGCTTCAGATGACATCCATGTCATTTTTAAACAAGCATTTTTACTTGGTACTGATGTTATTCACAAAAATTACCACTAGAGTGCACTGTGCACCAGCGGGTCACAGGAAACTATGATTTGAGACATAATTTCATATTGTTAAAGTTAGAGTAAAGTAAAGTTGGATACACAGAGATCACTGCAGTCTCTAAACAGTTGGTTGTTTTGGGTGTTTTTCTTCAATGCAGTTTCACAGGTTTAAGAAAATGGCTGTATGGACTCCATGAGCTGTACTTCTGTAGTGTGGTGAGAGACATATGCATATTTCTATGCCGGCCTGAATTGATAAATGTTGCTATTCCGTCTCAGATTTATCTGCAGCCCTGCTCTGCATGGTTCCTCGGGCTGACCTGACCACGGCGAGGGCTCTCTCCACCCTCTGCTCCAGCTCTCTGGCCCCCAACACCTTCCACATGAGCCAGATTTTGAAAGCATCGGACTTCCTGCTGCACTGCACAGACTGGTCCACCGTGTCACAGCTGATGTCATAGAACTTGTCCTGCTGGAAGAGGTAGGAGGCCTGAGCAGAGTGGCAGCGCTGGAGGAGACTCTGAGGGAGCACAAGAACAAAGATGAGTTATATAGAATATATTTGATATTTAACAGGAGGTCAGAGGCTTTGTACAAGTACTCACAAGGCTGGGTAAGGATGGGTAATTAGGATTTTATAGAATCCTACCTTTTTTCCACTTTAAGGTGAATTCCCCCAGTGATTCATGAGCCCACATTTACACAGCCAGTACAACTAGGTCTATACAGAGGTGAAATTATTATTAATAATTATTCATATTTGCAGGTGGCCGTAGGAAATAAAGCAGGTCACTACTAATTGGAAGGTTGGTGGTTCAATTTCTGGTTCCAGGCTGTAAAGTATCTTTGGGGAAGATGCTGAACCCCAGGTTCTGATGCTCGTTGCACTTAGCCATTGAAAAACAAAATGAGTAGAACAGCACTGTATAAAAATCAGTTTGTTTTACAATAAAGCACAGCACACAGATCAGTGTCTTCCATTACAACGTCTCCAACACTGTGGACAAGACCAAAGAGCTGTCAAAGGACATCAGCAAAGGCTACAAGACCACCAGCATGAAGCTGAGAAGGTGGCAGCTGTGATTATTCAGGAATGGAAGAAATATAAGATGATCATCCGTCGCCCTCAGTCTGGAGCTCGTGGGTGAGGATGGTCATGAGAAAGGTGGTGGATCAGCACCAAAACTACACAGGAGGAGCTTCGTAATGATCTGAAGGCAGATGTGACCACGGTCACCAAGAACACCACTGGTAACATGATGGGCACAAATTCAGTCTCTTTGGCATCGATTCGACCCCAAGAGACATGCTGAGTATGACCCAAAGAGCACCATCCTTACATCCTGACAGTCAAGCACAGAGGTGGAAACTTTATGCTTTGAGACTGTTTTTCTGCTATGGTTACAGGACTGTGTTGAGGGGCCAATGGACGGAGCCGTGTATAGTAAAATCTTGGACAAGAACCTCCTTCCCTCACCCAGAACACGGACGATGGGTCATGGATGGGTCTTCCAGCATGACATTGACCCAAAACATATCACCAAGGCAACCAAGGATAACTAAAGAAGGAGCACATTAAGGTCATGGAGTGGCCTAAGCCAGTCTCCCGACCTCAGTCCTATAGAAAATCTGTGGAGGAAGCTGAAGCTTCAAGGTGCCAAATTCCAGCCAGGAAACCACAAACTTTTACGTCACGTTTTGCTCGGCGATCAAATACTTATTTCACTCAATGCCATGCAAATCAGTTTATTATCAATGTGTGGTTTTTTTTCTAGATGAAGCCACAGTGATCAGTCTTTTTCACCCATGCACCACAGCCCGGTCACGTGAACTTCACACAACAAACGGGAGCCAAAGGAATCTCTATGCGGAATTAAAAATCCTTTGTGTTGTTGTTTTGTTGTCTCTGCTAAGAATGTAAAGGCATTCCTCTGTCACTTCCACTGGAATTCATGTGTATTTGTGTTACAAAATCTTGGGTCATTTCCAAGAAAACTGGATAAGCCGCACTCAAAGTCTGTTCCAGGAACACCTACAAAATATTAGTATTTGGCCATTTTCACAAATGAACTGGACTGTTTCAGGAGAATCCAATTTTTCCACAGCTGGCCTTCGTCACACGCAGCACACAGCAGGAAATAATCCGCTTTAGACGTGTTTGCACTTCTGGGTCCCGTGGGCCAGATTTTGCTGCAGTCCTGTTCTAGTGCAAAAGCCTCTTTTGATGTTTGTGACTGTTGGTATTTACTACAGAGGTGTCCATGGACACCGTTATTCCATCTCTACATGATATTTGTGCTCAGTTAGTTGAGTTTCACATTCAGAGTGTAAAATGCATTTAAATGAATAACACGAACATGATTTATTGCATGTTGTGTTGATTTTAGCAACAAAAACATCCTTGTCTTTTTTTGGACCGGATGCAGGTGTGATGGTTGCTGCGAGCAGGTGGAGGATGAGTGGGTAACTGTCATAGGCGGAGGGTCAAATCTCTGAGTGGCACCACAGCTTTGACTCTGTTCTGAGTATTCATGACAGCTCATGTATTACAACAGCCTGTTGTAATATGTAATATTTTTGAATCATATTTAGCCTAAATATACAGAGTTATACAAGAGTCAGAAAATGTAGGAAGCACTGTGTCAGGTGCTGTTTTCTGGACAGCAGATGAGGTATCAGGTGATGAGTAAGTTTGTCTCTGAGCGTGAAAGCAGAGCACTGCAGACATGCCATCAGCATCTTATGAAGGTTCCAGGCAACAGAGTCTGCTCTTATCAGAAGCACAAAGCAGCAAGAGAGGTTACAGTGTTTCACTTTACTAACAATGCTTTTCATCAGTGCAGCTGCATCTTTACCTGCGGATGCCCTTCAACAGATGTTTATGCTTCTTAGACACGAGAGCTGCTCCTCCCCAACATGCCGGAGAAAAAGAGAGAATATTATTCTGAGGAATATCTATCCATAGCTTTTGTCTTTAAAAGCCCATCAAAACCACCAACGATCATTCAAAATGTAATGTAGTCAGCTTATTAGTACATTTCCACACCAGCATGCTGTGTCTTGACTAACAAAGGAAATGTAATTTCCACAGAAACACAGTGAGGTATCCTCACAGCAGCTCTTGACCATGCACCACAGGTCTGTGTGTTCCCGGCAGCTTTAAACAGTCCAGCGCGTGTGAGTGGCTCTTTCCCGCTCATCAGTGCCGATCCTCGGCAAAGCTGCTGCTTTGTAAATGCCGTACTGACACTGACAGGGATTAAGGACAAATTACACAACAATTACAGTTACACAAAGTACTGTAGATATTATTTCACTGCATGAGTCATTGTTCAAAGCCTGCGGTACATTTGTGAGGCGAGCGTCCCTCAAGAGATGGGAGATTTGTCTGCTTAATCAAGCAAGTAAAGCATTCACTCCAACATTCATTCCTGTGAAAGAGGCCAGAAACGAATGTTCTGCTCATTAAGAGGGTGAGACTGACGCCAGAGAAGAGCTTCTTCTAAGACAAATTATATTTAGGATTCTCTTTCAGGAAGTAAGCAAATGTCTTACTCAGGGATTAAGAAAATGTGGCCGCTGGCAGTAACTCAGATCTATACAAAAGAGAGAGTCAGTCAAGATTTTTTTTTTGTGGTGATATAAAGCAAACATCTTATAAAAGCCTGCTTCCTGTGATGTGAGCGTGACCGAGCGTGGAGCAGCGGCGAGGCCGTTCTTTGATGTCAGGGCAGCAGCGGTACCTGGCTGAGTTCCTCGTGTACACGTTGGACATTGAGCCACCTGGAAGGAAAGCAGCTTGCAGGAGATTACGTGCTAAGAAAAGGATTTTCCAAAAAGGCTGGGATGAATGCAAAATGTCAATAAAAACAGACTGCAGTGATTTGCAAATCATTTATTAAATTGAAATAAGGAGCGGAACCATCTGGCTTGTTTTCAGCACGCACTTCAAAAGACAGAATCTGTGATGGTATGGGAGCCATGTGTGTGCACGGTGTGGGTAACTTCAACAACTGTGAAGGAGCCATTAATGCTAAGCAATATAGGCAAATTTTGAAGAAACATATGCTGCCATCCAGACGCTGCTTATTTCTGAGAAACACTGAGTGGAGCAGAACAGCGTGGCTCATTAGAAGAAGTTGATAAACAATACAAACCTGTCACCCTTTAAAAAACATATTACGTTACAAAAATATGTCACAGATCGCCACGAATTCTTCATGTACTTCATGCAACATATTTCAGATGGAAAAATGTCTGCTAGCAAATTATATTACCCACATATTAATCACATGGAGAGGTTGCAAACTAATAGACAACAAATGACAGCATTTGGCAACAAGGAGTAGACCTGCTGCTAATCTAGCAACACTGGCATGCCCACTGACCTGTCAGTGACTGCACCTGCAATGAAGGTTCCATCTCCTCCATCCTCCCAGCCAATCAGCTCCATCTTCCTCCTCAGCACAGCGTCCTCCATCAGGATGAAGACTGGTACAACCTCGTACGTGTACCTGATTAAAAACCAAACAACAGTGTAGTTACACACATTGGTTGAACACTGACTGTACAAGGATGCTGTAGGATTTCTCTACAAAGCATTATCATTAGCATTAGCTGGAACTCACAGAGTGGGTTTGAGGGCCTCACCGATGAAGCTCGCCACCATAGAATAGCTCTCCATCCCAGCATACAGCTGGTGGTACAACAGGTTCAACAGGCCTCTGGAGCAGACCATCCTTTTCAAATCAAGACCCACTGCTGCTGCTGCTGCAAAGAAATCAAAGCTAACTGCAGAAATACAGTGAAATACAGTACCACTATCAGGAGACTAAACGACACGGAACAAAAATGAAACACTGAGCATCTCCAGAGGCATTAAAATGACAGCACACAGATGGAAAAAAACAAAACAAAAAACAAACAGGAAATCTAAAACAAAAGGAGTCAGCAGCATTACTCCAGTCAGAATCTGGAGGTGTTTGAGTCAGTGAGGGACAGGACGCCACTGAACAAACTGCTCTCCATCACGGACAGCCCATCTCACCCACTCCACTCCACACTGCTGAGGCAGAAGAGCTCCTTCACACTGATTCAGTCTCAGTGCCATAAAGAACGCTTCAGAAAATCATTCCTACCGTCTCTCTGTGACAGGAGTGGTCACCTGATTTCACATTCATAGTGTACATTTTATTTATTAATGCAATTTGCACAACTGTCCAACACTCAGTGCCTGTGGCACTTCTGCTCTCACTCTATCTATCTATCTATCTATCTATCTATCTATCTATCTATCTATCTATCTATCTATCTATCTATCTATCTATCTATCTATCTATCTATCTAGAGACCACAACGCAGCCTATCTGCCTGGCCACACATGAAAATGTGTGAGCGTTTTACCTGTTGTGCCCAGGGACCATTGTGTTGTAATTTTGATGATTGTCTGCAGGGTGTTTGGCACTGACATGCTGAAGCCAGGGTTCATTAAATGCCCCTGCACTCTGCTGCTACAGAGACAGCAGAATAGATGAGCCGCTTTGCTCTGATCTCAGTTCATTAAATTTAGAAGACTTACTCGCCCTGACACTGTATCTGATGGCATCTCTGCAGCGCTGCAGGATCTCTGCACTCCTCCATCTCTCAGGTCCAGCAGCTCTTCCAGCTGCTCGGTCTGGAAGAGCTGCTGGAATCTTTGAGTACATTCAGAGTGGGACCATTTGGAAGGATATCATCTATGATGATTGGAGAACATTTCAGTAGATGCCAGGCTTTGGAATTTTTTTCTGAATAAAAACAAATGAAATCATTTGAGTTCTGACACCAGGAGCTTGAAAAAATTGATATTCCATGAAAGGCAGCGCCAATGTTGATCACATACAAAACATGACAGAATTCCTTGTAAAGGGGAATCATTCAACTCTGTCCTCGAGGCTGGCAGGAAGAAAAACCTGTGCAGTCACAGTTATGATGTCAGTTTAGTGGGAAACAAACGATTCAGCAAGTCACACGTTTCTTTCAATTTTTCATCAAATACACTGCATAGTGACACATAAGGTCCACCCAGTCATCAGAGCTATAATCCATATAATGTGAATTTCTGTGGAAAATGCACAGTTGTACAATTAGGTATTAACGTTACCCACAATCTCAGCAGTGTAGGCAACCAATAATCAGATAATAGCTATTATAGTTTTACTTAATTATATATAAAGAAGCTCTTTCTGGCATTAGCACAAAAGACTGAGTTAATTATTTAAAATGTAACTACAATGCAATACATGTCTTTTACATCACATATTTCATGTAATAGATTAATTATGCATTAACAAGTCGATCGTCACATGCATTCCCACAGCTTGTGATTTTTCTGGATTTTCCGGCATTCCAGTGAATCCGGTTTTTGCTCATGAAACGTTGGAAGGGAAAATGTGCTCTAAAGCTATACGGCACACTTCATCTTACAAAGCAAGATGTCGTCCTGCCGACTTTACCCCATAAAGAAACTCGGGTTAATGTAGATTATAGGATTAGGTTCTCATCAGAAGGGTTACTAAGCCACACAGTTCCACAGGAATGATTCGGGATTTATTATCATTGACTTTGCATTCCCTGCTAACTGATACCACCTCACGAGTAAACGATTCTCTCAAAAGCAGAGGATTTAAGCAAAGCTGCCCATCCATGTATTGTCTTTTTTTCTGTCTCTTTTTATTGCACAGCCTACATTTGCATTTATTCCAGCTGCTGTGTGTGGGTGGCACCATCAGTGTTCAATAACAACTACGCCCAGCATCATGTTGTGGGTAGAACGGAGGCTTACTGCCTTACTTACTGCTTTGCTTCAGGTGATGCTCATACATACACACACAAACACAAACACACACACT
>VOQJ01047961.1:19167-30929 GCA_015052665.1 Apistogramma diplotaenia | reverse complement strand
AGACCCAAGCAAAAAAAAAAAAAAAAAAACACAGGAAAGATGAAGAGGGGAAAATGTGAGTGTCCTCCACCTGTAAAACCATTCGTCATTCATGGGTTGTTGCCCCCCTAGTTCACCTGTTGTTGGTGTCATTAGGCCCAAAGCAGCTGAAACTGATTAATAACCCCCTCTGCTGCTGGACTGACCGGATCAATATCCCACAAGTTTAATTTACTTGACATTAAACTCTGATTGAAATGTTTTTTTAGCTGTCTATATAATACAATAGCATGAGCAACTGATTTGAAATATCAAATCTTATGGAATTTTCTCCTTTTTAGCATCCAAACCTAAATCTAAAAAAAAAAGAAGAACTGAGAGGACAAATGCACATAAAATAAAAATTGGATTAAAAATGTAACATCTTCTAGTTTCTGGAGCTATGCTCAATCAGCATGTGGCTAAAATGCAGCCTGATGCTAAGCTTCAGTGGTTTATTGGTGACCTGGTGCACATTAAAAGCTGATTAAAGCTATTTCAGTGTAGCTGCTGCTTCCTCCTGTGGTCACATCAGGAAACAATAAAAAGGCAGTGATGGACGGGGAGGCCACAGTTCTGCTATAAAAGTCGGGGTGAGGCCAATTCATGCAATTAACAGCAATCGAAATTTCTTTTTATTTCATCTGGATGCTGATTTGTTTGTTTGTCATATTTAATAAACTTTGTTTCACATCCTGTTTTTCTCCTTGTTGTCAGCACCTGCACCAGCTCCACACCACAGTCTGAAACACTGGCTTAATTTGACAAGAGACAAATATGAACACACTGTGAACTCTAATCTGAAACACTCCTTTTCTTCACGTCTCCGTCTCTCCACATGCTCTCTCTTATCCTGCTCACAGATGCAGTCTGAATATATATTTATTGAACTGCTATATAAAAGGATTTTTTGCCATTGCTTCTAAAGTGTGATAACCTGAAAACATACCCAGGCAAAGCATCACCACACATATGTGTTTATAACATGTTGGTAACCCTGTAACAGTTTCAAACTATTAGTAATACAGGAACAATGACTAATACTCTTCCTGTAGGCCAAGAACAGCACCAACATGAGAAAGTGAAGGAAGAAAAGGTTGTGTGTGAACCACACACATCAATGGTGTGATGGAAAGTTTGAAGATTCTTACTTTCTCTGTATTTTGTTCTTGTTCTTGTGGCTGACAGAAGGCTCCATAGTATAGAGGGGAGGGGGAGGGTTCAGGGTTAGTGCTTTATCGTCATATAATCCTGTATTACAAGATATACTCGTCCCTACAAGTTATCATTTGCACAGAGTGTTCTGATTGTATGCTGTGATTGTGGCGGTTACATAACTGGTTCCTATTAATGATTCTATGCTTGTTTTTATTCTTTGTCAAATGCAGACTGCTGCTGCTGCTGCTGCTGCTGCTGCTGCTGCTGCTGTTGCACTCTGTAATGCTGTTTCACCACTTCGCAATGGCAAACGAAAGCCTCACAAAGACCATGCATCCACTTATTCCAGATAGTTAACAGCTGTAATTAGTCAGTAGTTACAGTTTAACTCCTACTACAGCACACCCAGTCAAATTTAGTTTGCTAACTAACTGCTAATATTTGCTAAGTATATGCTGTATGTGCAAATGCCAGCAAGACTGTTCTGGCATGTAGTGATGTACAGCTCACTGTCTTTTATATCAACACAGTGAGGAAATACCAGCAACATGACAGCCTGGATCATTTTGTGTTCTGGCACCTCTGGCTGAGCACAATTTGCTTTCGGAATCATTCAAAATGTATTCCAGCAATCACATCACTGTATAGGTGACAACTCCTTTGTTAATCCTTTTTCAGGCTAAGGGATACTCTATTAAACACATATGCAGGTCACAGCAGACTAGTGGTGGTAGAAATGTTTCAGGGCCACATCTCCATTGTCCATAAGTTATTTCCTTGTTCAGTACAACTTATACCAAAGCCTACACACATACACAGTGTGGAATGATCAGGCCCCATCTTATCATACTACCGTATCACCACCCTGCTCTCAGACTGCTGGCTTACTTGTGGTTGCTAGGATACTTAAGAGTAGAATGGGAGGCTTAAAATTTGCTTTTTGATAAAGCTCAGAGTTAGGGCTGGATCAGGTGACCCTTAACGCTCCCATAGTTACGCTGTTAAAAGCCTGGGCTGCTGGGGCTTTCCCACAATGCACTGAGTATTCTTCACTCATTTCTTTTGCACTCCCTGTGTGTTTCTATGCCACTAATGCTGTTAAATTTCTTCCACAGTGCATATCCTGCCTCCCTGTGGCCGCCCCTCCCTGAGCCTCGTTCTGCCAGAGGTTTCTTCCTTCCCACTGTTGCCAAGTGCTTGCTCATCTGAATGTTGGAATTTTCTCTGTAACACTGTAAGCTCGTAACCTCACAATATAAGGAAATTCATGATGCCTCTACTAGGTCATAATATGTATAAGTAAAACTGAATTGAACTGAAGGCACACCTGCTGTGTGTTTGAAGTTTTATGCATGAAATGGATTGATAAATAGCTCACAGAGCGGTTCATTACATCAAAGCATGAGACATTTGGCTATTTTTTTCATGCCTTATTCAGAGTGCATCCTTTCTATGAGCAGGACAAGACAGAGCGTGAGGACACATGGAGAGGTGACGAAAACAAGCAGTTCAGATTGACAAGAAGACAGAGTTCACAGTTTGCTACAGTTCAATTTTGTCACTCTTCTAAAGCACAGGGGCTGAGCCAGTGATTCTCAAACTGTGGTGTGGAGCCAGAGCAGGTACGGTTCAAGGAAAAAACAGGATGTGAAACTAAGGTTATTGAACATGAGGTTTGCTGATGGGATTGCATTGACTTTACTTCCATAAAATTCTACTTGGATTCTGTTTTAATTTCATGCAGTGAAATTTGTTGCAACTCTCTGGCAAAAATCTGTCCTATCCTGACAGCACCTTTTATCTGTCCAGAACAAATAAGAAGTCATTTAAAATCATATTACTTGCTTAAAGGGCCTTTCTTGGCTTTGATGGCAGAGCTGCTGCTTGCTCCCTGTAGCAGGCGGCCTCTCTAATCATCAGATCATTGCCTTCTTTATTGTTTCCTGATGATGATTGAATCTACATATGACCGCATTTTTAGAGGAAGTAGCAGCTAAACTTTGTAACAGCTTTCATGATTTCATCATATTTTAATGTGCACAAGATCACCCACTGAGGGATCGAGTTCTTCTGCATTTTAGCCCCATGCTAAATAATAGTTTCATGACTTGAAGGTGTTACCTGTGCAATCAAGTTTTTTAATTTTTTTGGTGTTGTTGTTGTTTAATGCATTTGGCCTTTAGATCTGGATGCTCAAAGGGAGGAAATGCCATATAAGAGGTCGATAAGAACCTACCAGTAAACCTAAATGCCAGTTAAATTAAAATAATAAATAAAATAATAAATGCATGTTTTAAAAAATTTTTTTTAAAGTTTGATAGTGCAGTTTTATTCTTGCCATGAAAGTTTTCCAGGAATTTTCTCGTCTGGAGAAAACTGGAGGCAGGAAGCAGAGTAGGATCCCATCAGGTGGCCGAAAATGGTACTGCAGCATACAGCTGCACTGTATTAATAAAGATTTAAAAAAAAACACTAATAAATAATAATCATAGAAAATCATGTTTTTATGTTATACTTAAAGCAAAGTGTTCTGATCACATGTATATGTTTTAGCTTGTTTACATGTACAGAACCAGGAAAACACAATTTAAACCAAAAGACAAGGCAAACGTGGACATTTGTTACCTAATGTTATTTTAACATTAAATTAATAAATGCGTTTTGCTTATTTTTCTTAATCTATGCTTACTTACTTACAATGAGTTGTATTTATTCTTTGGCCACATACTGGGGATGTACAGTTGTGCATACTTCTTTCTCACTTAATAAGTTGTGCTTAATTTGTCTTTCTAACATTAATTGCTGTAATGTGTAACTTAACGTGTGTGAAGAAAAAGATACATTAGTTTCATTTATCGCATCAGACGGGTGACAAGATTTGTTTTTAGAAACTTTCTGCAGAAAGTTTGCGAGCGCAGGTTCCAACTCTCAGCATTTGTTCAGTAAAACCTGTTTTCGCTTCCACTATTTTGCATTTCTCTTTAGACGCAAATAACATCTGATCTCATGAAAACGACACGAGGCCTTGACATGTTCTCCAGCCTATCAGAGCTCGCACGAGCACTAATAGCAGCCTCTCATTTGAAGAGTGATCACATGCTTAAATGAGCATGCCATCATTCATTGTACTAATCCCACATTACACGTTTTAACAGCTATTAAGGTAATTAATGAAGTGGTGGAGAGTGACCTTTACAACTAATGAGCCATATTCGTTCATTTGCAGCGTGCACTTGCATTCTGCAGAATCCGCGACGATCTTACTATCGAAACACAGGAAGCAGTTTGTGGTGAGCTGTTTTCGTCCTTCCTAGTTCAGTTTCAGCCTCCAAAGACGAGCGCTTAAGTGAAGGTGTTATCAAGCTTTTATGGTTTCAGTTGTATGACATCACGTACAGTACTTTGGAGATACAGCAACGTGGAACAGCATAAGCTGTTCTAGACTCGATTCTACATGGGAAATGTGCTTGTAAATATAAAGAGTATTACATAGAAAAATATGAAGCATAAGAAATACAGTTTGGTTACATGTGATATAATGTTCTACCTTTGTACCCCAAAGATATGACGAACTTGTTTACAATGTCTCCATTATAATGAAGTGATGAAGTTAGTGTGTGTAGATTTGCTGCTGTGCTCGGGATCATCGTCCTGCATGACTCAGGCACATGGCCCCGCATGTCGGCTCAGCGAGTGCAGGGTGACCATGGCTTGTCTGCAAAACACGCCCAAACCATCACCCCCTCCAGCAGGTGTTCAACTGCTGATATGCTGTGTTTGTTTTTGTTTTTTCAAACATAGTGTGATTTATGGCAGCTCTCTGACCTTTACTGTGATCCTTTATGTTTGCTTTCAGAACTGTTTAAGAATTACAATCTATGTGTCTAATCTATTTTTTAGAGCTTTAAAATTAAAAGGAGAAACAAATATGCATTTAAAAGTAGCCGACACCAGTTGCTGCTTGTTTGCGGGTCTCTCTGCATTCAGTTTTGTGTGTAACGATCAAAGAGCCTCCTGCTCTGTTGGGTTGAGATCAGGCCACTGAAGAACATCCCTTTCCTTTGCCGTGAGACATTCTTGGGTTCCTTTCGCGTGATGATCTGGGCCATTACCATCGTCCATGCTGAACTGAGACTGCATTTACCTCCCTGGGCTATAACGTTTTACATCACTCATGTTAATACCTTGTATTGAATTCTGCGGAAACACAATTTTAATCTCGAAAATCCTGTGCACTGCTGATTTTTGAGGGTCTGACATCATACAAGAAGGGAGAGGTTAACTTTAAAATTCCTACCTCATCTCTCCTACAGTCTATTTGCATGGGCACTATTTGCATGCAACACAGGAAAAAAAGAGGAAGTCGTTTCTATGAGGGAGGTTATTGTAAAAGATCATTTCTGTTGACAGAAAAAAAATGAAGATTATGTATTATTTGCCTACACAGGCCATCAGTGTCTCTCTTTCACTTGCTTGTGGATGGAGTGCAGGCCAGAAGAGAATCACTCACCATTGTTTTGAAAGGGAGTCAGTCAGTGTTGTGAATTTGAATGGAAAGCGATGAAAGGGACCGTGTCAACCGACACACACACACACACACTCATCACCTTCCTTTACATACATTACATGGAGGCGAGGCCATTTTATATGAACACCGTTTATTAGAGGTGAACTCGGCGTGTGTTCTTTTCATTAAAATGCGCGTGTCTCCACCCACTGATCCAAGCACAGTCAACACCCCACATGCAGCACACAGGCACCTGCACTACTGAGTTAAGATGGTTTAATGCAATGACGTGCAGTGAGGGGATGCAGGTGAGGCCGTGCTTCACCTGTCATCACGGAAATATAAAATGTAAAAATAAATTAAATGGTTATATTTATTCAGTTACTTGTATTTTAGAGTTCTCTTCCGTTTAAGTTCAGCGTTTTTAGTTTAGTTTCTTTCAAAATCGCTGAATTTTCGCATTTACTGTTCAAATACTAAGAAGAGACGGCGGTGAGGCACCAGCCCGACGTGCCTCACCACGGATTGCGCAATGTGCCCAATTGGCCAATCAGTGGCGAGCCTCAGCGTAGTCGTGGTATGTATTGCTGTCCCTCTGCATGTCGCTATTAAAATGTTCAAACACTTTTACTATATGAGCTTCATTTCTATATTTTAGCTGGTGTATATAATGCACAGTGTTTTTAATCAACAGCTGTATGTGTGTAACGTATTGTTGTGCTGATCAATCATAAAACTGCTGCTGAGATCAGGTGAGGCACGCAGTGCTCGTGCCTCATGGCAGGGGGCGCTGGTGATCCCAGCGACCCCTCGGCTGCAGAATAATAGAATTAGACAGCAAGCTACAGTAAACAGTTAGCAAACAAGTTATTGATGCTGTTCTCCAAAAGGAGCGGCGCATGGACTTCATTTATAAGTAAAGGTATTAAGATAATAACGTTTTTAAAGCTTTTTCTATGCTAGTTTGTATATGTAAAGGATCCTGATATGAAATTTTAACAAAACACGTTAACTGTTGCCAGTCAAATGGTGAATAAGCTGCTCTGTAGGTTCATATGTTTGTAAATCTGATGTGATGACGTCAGTGCCTCACCAGGGAAGACGACCACATAATATGGCAGGCCGTTTTAACATATAATAGGATTCACCACACTTCCATTCTAGATATCTGGAATTGATTTATGACTAGACGTATTAGTAATTGAAGATATCTTAAATTACCATTTTGACTAGTCAGAATGACGTTTGAGATATCTCAAATGTAATTGCGGATAGTCAAATCGTCAGATTATATGTTAAAACGGCCTGCCATACACCGCACGTCACTGGTTTAATGTCTCTTTGTAGTCATGTCGCGTCTTTGCAGTTGTTTCGAATTTTACTGTGAAGATTTTGTCTCTGATTGTTGTGTCGTTTTAAATTAATAGCTTAATCTCTTTGAGGGTGTTTTATAAATTCTTGTGTTTACTTGTTTGTTTTTAATCAATTTGTAGTCACTTATTTGTAGCTGTGTAAGGTTTCTATGGTCATTTTGCATCTTTGTGGGGTTTTTGTCTCTTTTTGTTGTTTTTTTTCTTTCATTTGAAGCCACGTTTGTTTCTTTGTGGTTGTTTTCTCCCATCTGTATTTGGTTAGTGTCTCTTTGTAGCTATTTTGCGTTGCTCTTTTTATGTTTAATGTCTCTTCGATCTGTCTTTGTCTCTCGATGTTGTTGGTTTTGTCCTTTAGTCATTATATATCTGTTATTTTCACCTCATTGTGGTCTTTACAGCATAGATCTCGTTGATTAGCCTTTTTCCTGATGAACCTTCACATTACTGGTCATGCAACTCACAGGCCTGTAAAGTAATCTGTCCACTTCAGTTTGACAGCTTGATTGTAACACATTGGCTTCATTGAGACTACCTGGGCCCTTTGCTACATGTCTTCCCCTCAGCTCTCCCATCGTTCTGTCTCTGTAACTGTAACTAAGTGTAATAACTGTAACTATGATGCCCATTTCCATCTGCACCTAAACTCCTCTTTGGACAGCAACCTATCCCTGACCCGGAGTGGGCACGTCCTTTTCCTGATGGGAAACACAGCCTCGGAGCTGGAAGTGGTTATACTCATTCCTGCCGCTTCACACTCAGCTACAAACCACTGCACTGCTTTCTGGAGGCTAGCACCTGATGAAGCCAACAGGACCACATCATCTGCAAAAAGCAGAGACAAGATGCTGAAGTCACCAAGGTGGAAGCCTTCCACCACTTGGCTCCATGTAAGAACTCTGTCCATAAACATTTTGAACAGAATTGGTAACAAGGGCAGTCCTGGTGAAGTCCAACACCCACTGGGAATGGATCTGACTTATTGTTAGCAATGGAACCAAATGGTGAACAACAATGGACCAGACACCCCAAGAACCTCCCACGAAGATCCCCTGAGGATCCCCTGAATGCCTTCTCTAAGTGCAGCATCAGTTCTGGAGTCCAAGTCATGCACTGAG
Source organism: Apistogramma diplotaenia (assembly GCA_015052665.1). Taxonomy (NCBI): domain Eukaryota; kingdom Metazoa; phylum Chordata; class Actinopteri; order Cichliformes; family Cichlidae; genus Apistogramma; species Apistogramma diplotaenia. The sequence continues at coordinate 22,758 of VOQJ01047961.1, read as the reverse complement.
CTGAGCCCAACTATATTTAGCTGGCATCTCTCTGCCTCACACACCAGCTCAGACACACCCCATCAGAGAGGTGACGCTCCATGTCTCAGCAGCTGGGGAGCAGACTGCCAGGGCCTCCACCTGACACACTGTGTCCCTCAGCCCTCATTCCATCTGCAATACAATTACAGGAAATCTCACCTGTGAAATAAGCAACACTGTTTAGAGCCTGACTGAGCAAATGTATGTTGGTAACTGTTCAACATAAATACCATGATCAACCATCTTAAAGCAAGATTACTTTAAGTGAAACTGAAATACAGGAAAATGAAGCCTCGGCTAATGTAGCAAGTGTTGTGCTGTTATGATAAACTAACAGAGTTATGAATAATTCACATTTCAGATCCCTTCAGGAACTCCCTAAAACTGTCAAACTATTGATTTTACCAAACCTCGGCAACACTGACTGACCTTAACTTCACTATTATTTCACTTGTTTGTTTGTTCCAAAAGTTTGTTCCATAATAATTCTCCCCCCCAATCCATATAATAAACAGCCCTTAAAAATCTTTTGACATGTATTTTTGAAACTCACATGATTTAATTTGCTTCAATTCAGAGCATTTTATTATATTTAATGTGACTGTTGTGAGTCTCCCAGCTTTATGGAAGTGCTCTTTAATTAACCTCTCAACATGCAGTCCTCCTTTGTTTTTCTGTTTGCTAAAATCCTCCCATTCTTCAGTGTCACACAGTAGAAACCTGCTGCAGACTTACCTTAACAGAAAATCTTCTGCCTTTGCTCATTTACAGTTTTGGAGGTCCTGCTTCCTCCATTGGGAGCAGACACATGCTGTCTTTGTTTCATTTAAAACACAACTCTGTGCTTTGAACCTGCAAAGTTTGAATCAGCGTTACCATGCAGGGTGAAGGGCTATTTTTTGGAAACATTAAGCATTTCAAATTGCTTTTATTTTCTTTGTGGATGCACACCTTAAGCTTGTAATGGCAAAATGTAAAGGATAGAGTGAAACAACAAATGTTGAGGTTAATCTGCAGCAGAACCGTAAAACAATGGCCAGACTGTGACACGGCAGCAGGATTAAGTCTTTGTTCACTCTTCGATAATTCTTCTCGAGACAGCTGGCTGTTAAACGTGAAGGTGAAACTCATTACAGGGTTCAAATGTGTGTCTTTGTTCAGGAACATTCCCTTTGCCTCAGTAGATACATTATCAAGCTCGAGATCTGCTCAGAGCAGCACGGCTCTTTCATCGCAGGGCTACCTCTCCTCTCTTCTCTTTGTGGGGATTGGTTTTAAAACAACTCCTCTGTCTGTCAACTTGTATCCAAGACACATCGATTTAATGGTCTCAGATTCCCTGAACTGCCGGAGTGATCCAGCTTTGTTTTATAGACCCGTGAAAAGGTTTCCTGGTGGAGAAACAGACACTGGAGATCTGTTGGCTCTCTGCTCTGCTTGTTTGAGAGCAGAGCATGTGTCAGAGGAGAAATGTGAACAGAACGGAGTACTGAGCCTCTTCAGCAGAACAATATGATACCAGTGCAACTTTTTGTTTTTCATTTTTGGCCACAGCAGCTTTACTGACAGTAGCGAGAGACAGGAAAGGGAGTGAAGATATGGGGAAGACACGCGGGCAAATTGGTGCAACAGGCCGGGAATCAAACCTGCGCCACCCGCACCGCACGGCAGCACGTGCATGTGGTCACCCGCTCCACCAACTTTTTGTTTTGGAAGGGAGCAAAATGGGACTGCAGAATGAGTGAATATATTGTTAAAGAGCTAACAAGAACAACTGGTGGGTTGAGTTTGTGAAAAATCTTTTTAGGTGTTGAGTCATCATGAGTAAAAAGTGCTCTCAGGTCAAAGAGCTAAGAACCTGATTTCATCTGCAGGGATAATGCTTTTATAACCTAGTTTCACGTTATAGCAGTTGCGATTTAAAAAAAAAAAAGGTATCTAACTAAAGGGATGACCCTGCAGTGTGACTACGCACAACAGACAATTTAGCACAGAACCAATTTAAATTGTATCTGTTGGCACTTTGTTCCCTGCAGCCTGTCAAAAATGCACATCATTTAATCACATTTCTTCAGTTGGATGTACAAAAGAATTGCCATCGGTAACACAGTTTGACAGGCATAAAACATGATTTTTTCACTAACAAGGTGATTCCCAAAGAGCTGTTAGCTGAAAACTTGTCATTTCTTGGCATGTTGTGCAGTGTGCTATTAACTAATTTAAGGAAGCTGGACAAGTGGAGGACAAAAGAAGAAGTGTCGGGTCTAAAAATCAGTCTGCAGCAGATGAAGAGTATCTTGAAAGTCATGTCCTTAAGAAATAAGAAAAATATCCAGCAAAGACCTGGCACAGGGCGTGAGATATGCAGCTGCTGATGAGGGGGTGAGGAGGTGTAACAGCCAGTGTCTGTAAAACACGGTGGAGGTTTAGGGCTGCGTTTCAGCCGGTGGTGTTGGAGATCTTACCAAAACTGATGGAATTATAAACGCAGAAACGTACCATCTGATTTTGATCCACCATGCTATTCCATTTTCAGCATCACAATGATCCCAAATGCACTGCCAATGCAGTAAAACACACAGCGTAACACTATCAGTCATGGATTGGCTTCCTCAGAGCCAGGACCTCAATATTACTGAAGCAGTGTGGGATCATCCTGACAGAGAGCAGAAGGTAGCAACATTCAAAGAAGAGCTTTGAGTGTCCTTAAGAAACCTGGAGAACGATTCTTAAAGACTGCTTACAGAAATGATGAGAAAGCCGCCTCAGAGAGTTCAGGCTGTGCTGAAGAATAAAGGTGATCATAGCAAATATCAACTTTTAACCTCGTGAGGGTTGTACAAACTCTTTTTTGGCTCAAATACTGTATTTAAATCTGTTTACATGTTTCTAGATCGCAGTACCTACATCCCAGCTTCCTAGAAAAATATAAATATTTTTGCACATTGCTGTATTTCAAAGGAATAATGAAAATATTTAGTTTATGTTTTGTTTAGTGGAGGTTTGCTAATAGCAATCACTGCTAAAGGCTGTCAAGAAATTATTAAATATTTGAAGTAACAGTTCAAATTATGAATGACATGCCAAAATAGTGAAAACTGTCTATAAAGGATTAAACATCAGTGCTGGGTAATTATTGAAGTAGTTAGAATTATAATAAAAAGTTTTTTTGAAAAGCATCTGAAATTGTCAAAGGGTAAAAGAAGCCTACATGCTTAAACGCCTGAAAGCTAATTAGTAAGTGGTTAATTACCTCCTGTGTGAAGTGCTTTTCACTCAGACTGAGAGCAAACACAGCCTGGAGACGTAGGTGGAGAAAACAAGTTCAGTTTCAGACAGTTTGTTTGAAAGCTGTCTCCTGCAGGAACTCCCCAAAACTGTCAAACTATCGATTGTACCAAACCTCAGCAACACTGACCTTGACTTTATTTATTCTATTTGTTTGTTTATAAGAAAAGTGTGTTCCACTGTAACCCCCCCCCCCCCCCCCCCCCCCCCCCCCCATTCTGGAAGTAGGGGGGACCCGTGTTTTCAAAAAACTTTCCCAATATTTGAAAAATATTTTTTACA
>VOQJ01047957.1:37573-53178 GCA_015052665.1 Apistogramma diplotaenia | reverse complement strand
AGTCAATTAAACAGGGACGGAGGGGGAGGGGGGGGGGAACAGACACGCCAACCGTAGCGGGAGGGGCTCCTGCAAAGCTAGTTTAGAGCTGTACTGTATGTAAAGTTGCGCTTACATAGAGGCTACACGGAGGAACGGTGAGGAAAATGAGTGATAAGAAAATGTAAAGCAGGAAAAGTGTCTGCAGTTTCTGCTAGCTTAAAGAACAGCTGCTGTGTTTCAGGGAGAGAAAAGAAAGAGCAGAGATGAAGAAAGAGGACAAAGAGCTACTTCTACTTTCTTACTCTGAGTACATTTTATAGCCGGTACTTTATTTCTTTTACTTGAGTAAAGATGTTGAACCAGTACTTCAACTTTTACTAAAGTCGTTTTTAACACAAGTACTTGTACTTCTGCTTAAGTACAGAATGTCAGTACTTTTGCCACCTCTGTCTAAAACCTACAATTTAAAGGATACTTTCTTAAACACCAAAGCTCACCCATGTCTGAACAACAGGTACCCAGTTAAGTGAATCAGTGTCTTGGTGAGAAAACAACAGAAATCCAATGTTGCAGTGGAAGGAGTGTACAATCACAATTTCAATTGATGATTTCACTGGTTTAGTGAATCACTAAGGCTTTTTATTCTGCTGGCCTGTTCAGTAAAAGAAGAAGAAGGAGAAAAAAAAAGTAAGTGTTGTGGTTAACGCCATACACGTGCTTTTGAGATTTCTGTCCTCACCCCAGTACAGTGGCTGTGAGAGGAATTCTGATTGTGGTTCTCAAAGCTTTGATATATTTTAAAAGATTAAACAATGTTTTTCTGTAGAAGAAATGTCCTTGTTTTTCCAGACAGATCTCACTTTGAAGTATTCATAGGAACTCCTCACTGCTGAATAAAACAGTCCTTATTAAAAAAGAAAAAAAGTTCACTGTGTTCTATGGATTATAAGGAGTACCTTTAGCACAATTTCTGCAATGAAACATTGCTGCCACTATTTTTATGTAATTTTTCTCCTCTATAGTCAACACAAAAACTGAAATGATATTCTACCCTACATGGGGTGAATGTATAAAAAATACTGAGGATTTTATTCATACAGCGATCAGCCCATACTTTGACCACTCACAGATGAAACAATCATATAGGTTATCTCCTAACAACAGCACATGTCAGGGGTCTGAGATGTACTAGCTGTAAGTGAAGACTGTGCCGTTAAAGCCAAACTGTAGGATCAGGAAGAATGAGCAAGTGTAAGGACCTGCGAGACTTTGACAAAGGCCAGATTGTTTGAGCCAGACGACTGGGTCTCATAACAAGGGGTGTTTTTGTTAAGCTGTGATAAGTGATAAATGGTGACAGGGTGTTGCAGAGGAATGTGGAGCAAGTCTGATCCAGCATGGATGCCTTGCATCTTACTAGGTCTGCCTTTAGTATGAGAGTAGCTACAAATTTAGGGCCCTTAAAAAAATTGTTGCTATAACGACCTCTCACTTCTCCAGCAAATACAGTCAATAAGTCACTACACTGATGTTGGTTTCTAGGTTTCTGTATTATTATTATGATCATTATTATTATTGTTTATATTAACAGCACATGTTTCTCATAGAAACATTTCTTATCTTCTTGGTGTGCTTCAGACCCAGCGCCGTGTGACATTCCATCTTCCAGATGGTTCCCAGGAGAGCTGCAGTGACAGCGGGCTCGGAGACCCGGAGCTGAGCATCACTGCCAGTACCACCCAGCCTCTTCCCCTTAGCTTCCCCCAGGAGGAGTACTACGAGCAAACATCACCTAACAGCCGGACGGAGGGAGATGGAAACTCGGACCCTGAGTCCAGTGAGTAGTTTATTTTGCAAGTTCTGACAGCAGGCAAATCCTTCCTCTTTTTTTTATGTTTTTCATTTTTATTATTGTTTGTGCTTTCTGAGGCTGACAGCATAATTTACAAGTGGCCATCTGTGTTTTTAGACAGTAAAATTATTTACTGAGATTACAGCTGTGATTGTAATTGTAACAACACAGCTTTGCAAACACTAAGCCAGCGGCCATTTTATGTTAAAAAAAAAGGCTAGAATACCTATCCACACGGGTTGGTTTTATGAGTTAATTCTTTAGACGAGCAAAGGCGGGAAAAAAAGCAATCCAAGAATAAAGCGTGCACTGCAGTGAGATAAATATACTCCTTCTTGGTGTGTTATAATTTACAGTTTTCTTTATAGAGATTAAACCACACAACAACAACAACAAAAAAAAAAACATCTCAATCATTTTGGATATGCAAATAAATTTGTTTCATTAAAAATAAAAAAGGAAAGAAAACAAACAGCGAATCCGTCGTGGGAACGCGGAATAAAATTAAAGATGTAATTTGCACAATAGTGTGTTTACTACTGAAAATTCATTTTGTAAGGTTAATTTTTTTTTTAACTGTTGTCCAGTGTTAAGCAGTACAATGTAATGGGAATTATCCCTCTGAAGTTGTAACTCTGTTGCCAAATTGTATTTTAATGATTCACAAGACAGCTGTCACTCCATGGCTTACTGCCCACTGCTGTTTTGCATAAGAAAAGCCTTATTAAAGACACAACTCCTTCCTCATGCATATACATTTTAACAGTTGCTCTGACAAATTGCAGAGGGGGATAAAAAAAAAAAGTGTGCTTAAGGCAGTTTAGAAAACTCTGAGTATTTTCATTAGTGTCAGTGTAGATGAAAAGCCCTTAAACCAACAGCATACCAGAGATACTGATGGAATTATTTTGCCATATATGACAACATAGCATGAACGAGGGTATTCTGAGCACCAATCCAGGTGAATCACTTTTTATCTTCTGGAAGTAACCCGGCACCGCGTGTCTCAGGCAGGACTGGTGCTCGGGTTGCTGCAGACTTGTTTTGTGGCCTGTTGCTTTTTGGATATCTGTCAAAACATACAATTTTTCCCTATGCAGCATATAAAATCCAAAGAACACTGGGAAATAGATTGCTTTGCATACACCTACATGCAGTAAAGCCGTCGTGTCACTGTTGTAAGTGAGACAAGAGTCCCAGATGCCTCCCCAGCATCTGGGCTGACAGGTTTGGGGCTGGGGTGTCAGTGTGAGTGTGACTGCTTTTGTTAGGTATTAAACAAAATTGGTGGCATCCTGTTGATGGCCTTCTGTTCATTTACGTGTGGAGGTGTAGCTTATGTATAATATTCGATTGTTTTAATTGTGAAGTTACAGGAAGACAGTTTGATTCATTTGTTTGTTAAACAAAAGTTCTATTTTATTGTAATTTTTTTACATAACACCTCCATATTTTCTTCACAGACACACACACACACACGTCTACACATACTGTATGTCCATAAACACACACCAAAATGCATACAGTACATGTAATAATTGAGCCACTCCTTCCCCAGCTGTTCACGTTAATGTATTCACCATGGTGACAGCGGTGATTCATATGTGATTCATTCATATAGTGAGGCAATCGCTCATGATTTCATTAATATACAGGGACATAAACATCTCATACTTCATAAATTTGCTCAAATACTGCACTTATTACCCACTTTCCCTCTGGGGTAATATTTGTTGAAGTGTATTAGCTTTAGACAGAAGACCATGCTAATGTAATAAATGCATGTATACTTTTACAAATTGCTGCATGAAAAATCCTAGTGAGTGCAGTATCAGCGTCTAATATGAGTAGCTGGATATTAGAAAAGCCATTTTCAGTTATTTGACCGCAAAGCCACATGTAATACTCTGTTCTCACCTTATCACACCAAATTGTATTAAAGTCAGGGTAGTTCTAACAGATAAATAGTGAAAGCAGGTTAGAGGAGACTGGATCATTTTCAAAGCCAATTTATATTTACTATAATTTGTAACGCAGCAGAAGCTTGATGCTTTCAAAGTCTCCAAGAAACTATGGGGAAATCAAATTTTCTCTTAGTATAATTCCTATAAATAGATATTTCATAGACCATATGGTTCCACCTAAAACCAAGAGTCATTTCATTTGCTGTTGGATGCCACTGATTTAACACATGCTTACACACACACACACACACACACTTGCACATCATTTCAAGGCAGAGTGAAATTCACCTGACTCATCGAGCTCTATTTTCTTCTTTCAGAAGTTAAGTCAGATAAACTCTGACTCTGTGCAGCTCAGTTCAAAAAGAGAGATGGATCCTGTGCACGTCGACTGTCTCAGAGATGAGTGTGTTGGTGACAGAGGGGGGCCTAAGATGGATTAGATATGGTTTTATCAATGAGCACCAGGCTGGCATGGCAGTGGCAATCTCTTATCATGTCGTCTCAATTTGTAAAGCAGAAAGAACAAGGAAAAGTGTAAAGAGGAGAGAGGAGATGGAATGACTCCAAGTGAAAAGCGAGAAACGGAGCTGAGAGATTGAAAGACCCGAGCAGTGGCAGAATGAGAGAATATCAGGAGTCAAAGGCAGTGTTGTTTCTTAAAGGTGCTTCAACTAGAACCTGAATGTCAGCTTGAACTGAATAATTGTCTGTGCCAAAGGCAAGCCATGTGGCCTTCTTATGACAATGAATTTCTCAACTCCTCTTTAAACCTGCATCTTTATTAGACCACCCTCTCTTGATATAAAGTTCATATGACATTTTATGTTTCTATTATTTATGAGTAAGACGGCTGTTCACTTTATGGGTTCTTGCCTCCCCCTCCAGGCTTATTTCACCACCCCGCCATCAGTCTTTAGCTGTCGCCTCTCTTGTCACACATTATTTTGAAGATTTTGATAGTTCTTCTTGTGTCTCAACAAATATACATATATATATATATTTAAAATCCAAATTAACATCACGTTCATTTTTATGTCAGAGCCGCATTCATCCAACAGCTGGCTATTGCAAGACTATACAAGCAGAACTATTAAACGCGGTGAACAGTTCAGACGGGATGTGCAGTGCTTTTGCTTTAGGATCTGCAACACTGTTGCAGTTGACTTTCCCTCTAATCGTGACTCCCAGCTTTCCAGCACAAATTTACACAGGTTCACCCAGACATTAGCTGCGTCTGACTTTTTGTTCTACCTGGAATACTAAAAGTATCCACTTGATGAAAAACATAATTCTACACCCACCTCGGTTATAACATTGTGCTCTGCATTTGTTGCTCATTGTTATGGTAATGGTCATTGACATGTTTGTGGGTGATGTGACTGCACTCTTGAGCTGTCGAGTCGCGTGGACGCTGAAATGCTTAAATCCTGTGTTCATTTTTTTTTTTTTTTCACTTTAAATTGTATGCGTTTTAACCTGTGCTGCTAAGAAGATGCTGTCCTAATGATAACCTGAAAGGCTTTTGGAGAATGATGGGAATCATTGTGTCGCGGGCGGCGATCAGTGCTAAGCCCTCAGACAAAGTGGAGCAAAGTGGGAGCAAATCCCTGAGTCTAAATCCCTCACATTTTTCAAACAATACACAATTTTGTTCTTTGGACGATTTGTAATATACTTATGTCTTTCTCCTGTTGTTGGAGTTGAGGGATTTAGGAGCTTGCGCTTTTGTCCACTTACAAGCAGCTCAGTAAAGGCAGTTCGGACGAAGTGCATTAGTCTCTGGAAGAAACATGACATATCTGCACAGCATTGCGCCGTATCTTAATCTGTGGCATATGGCTTTCAAATGACCAGCTTACACCTTGTCTGTCTAAGATCTAAATCTGCTATTAAAATAAGCCAATCCTTTTTAAATACTGCAAATGTAATGAGATTATGGGTTTAAATGTGCTGCACAGTGCATTCTGTATCAGTCTAGTGATTACAAAAGGCAGTTTCTCATCAAATACCAGATTTCAATCATTTTTTTGGTTCATATTTACTTGTACGTTATATCTCTCTTTGGGGTCTTTTATGGCACATTCTACAGTTCCTGATACCAGAGCACAAATAATCTGATTAAAGGCTTGCAGAGTTCATTCTTTCTGGGGGTTATATTCTCAACTCTTTGATTTCTGTAGGTCCAAAATTTTCATAATGGCTCTCAGACTGAGTTTCCAGTTGGCTGATTTACAACTGCCCTTTTCTTGTCTTTGGAAAAGGCCACTTGACTTGATCTAGTGTGCCAAACACGTTGGTACCACTTGAATTTTTAATACTTCTCTAACCTCCAACTCTACTCAGTATGTCTGGCCGCCGGTTCGCTTGCGCTGAGATTGGAATTCAGCTGTCTAGACACAATCTGCCCGCAAATAAAAGAGATTTAATGGGGAAAAAAAGTTTGTCAGTGATTGGGATTGTGCATTATTAAAAAAGTATAACACCACAGTTTATCATTAAAACCAATAGTTTAGCATATCATTATGTGACAGCAGCAACATTACAGTGTTCAGTACAGTTAGCTGCATTAATTATTCATATGAGCCGGATCTCGGTTTCACTTTGAGGGTTCTCATATGCAATTAGAAGTAATGAATGTGCTTCTTAATTACATTCATTTGTGCAAATTTCCATTCCCCATTGAATTTTTTTTCTGTGGAAACATTGTGACACTGACCAATGGCATATCATTTGCAATGTGACTAAATCCATTCAGCATAGAACAATTAGCTGTAATTAGTGTTACAATGTCATGAGCGACCAGGGGGAAAGACTAAGCTGACATGCAAGGGAGAAGAGGACCCTTGTTCAGAGAGTTAAAAGTCCAATATTGTAGCAAGAGCCAGATAATTGGCTGACCACAGGTTAGAAAGATGATGAACTGTTGTAAGTGGTTTTTTTTTTCAACTTTTATGTGCAAGGTTGGCTGAGCAGGCATTCTCTTTGATAGTGATGCCACACTTACTGTAGCTGTCAATGCAACCTTTTACTTTTGCCAACCCATCTCATCATCTGCTGCTGACAAATGAGCAGCTTCACAGGAGTAATTAGGAATGAAGTGCCTTGCTTAAGGGTACATCGCCAGTGATTGAAGGATGGGAAGAAGGATTACCTTACATAATGTCATGTTATCTGACTTATTCTGGCAGCGGTGTGTATATTTAATTCATGCTGCACATAAAATGGTAATGCAGACTCTTCCTTCTCTTTCAGTTATCCCACAATCTACAAGATAACTTCTCCAAACTACTTTTTCTTTCACATCATTTGCACCAGTTTGCTTCCCGCTATATATTTCTCCATGATATAAATAAATAAAAGCCTTTGTGCCTTCTGGCTCCCAGAACTTTTTACAGCTGCCCCAGTGGGCCTGCAACAGAGCTAAATGAAGGAACAGTGAATATTAACCTACATAGATTGGACCTTTCCTTTTAAGATGATTTTAGGTTCTTTTTTTCTGCATTTTTTGATCGCTGGGGGTCTAGAACTGAGTTGGAAGGGGATTTAAATGGACTCATCTGTATCCTTCTCATCCAACTGGGATTTGGTGGAAGTGCTCAGTTGTCAGAGGTGAGGTGGAGGGGAACCCTTGTTTTATCTGGTTCAAATGCCACACCAGTTGTCTTGGAGAGAGAAAGAGACAAGCTATTGATCTGGAGGAGTCAACTCAGCTCACAGAAATCTCTCTCCACCCTCCTTCAAACAGCTGAAAAGTGTCATGTTAGAAACCTCCTTTTCCAGAGTATTAGGGCCTCTTCTCTGTTGCCCTGCCAAAGTCTTCTGTGAAGTTGAGACAGGAGCTTTCTGGTGCAATCAGCCAGATCTTGCCATGGCAAGACAGAAAAGACATTAAAAGATCTCAGGAGTGGCAGTTGAACATTTAAAACACTGTAACTGCTACACATTAAACGTAAGTAAATATATTGAAAGTTGAGCATGTTAATTCAGTGCTAAGAGCTGCAAACTAACTGCATAATACCTGATAATAGTGAATTACAGTAGTCCAACCTAGAAACAATAAATGCATGCATCACGGCGGGACAGGATGTTTCTAATTTTAGAGATATTGTGCAAATGCAAAAAATAAACAAACATTTGTTGGATTGGAGAATTGGAGACTAGATAGAAAGTAGTTGTACGTAATGATACACCTGTGAGATTGTTAAAATTTTATTTGTGAAAAAATTTATGAAGTCATTACTAGTTAACGTGAAAGGAATACTCGGCTCAACAGAGCTCTTACTTTTTTCAGCCTGGCTACAGTGCTGAAGAAAGAAAAAAAACTGGAGTTGTTTTTGTTTTTAATCAGTGATGAAAAGTAACATGTCCTGCTTTACTGTGTTAAAATCACTTACTATAATTATTTTATCTGCACTATGTTGGCACATGGCATTGAAAATCACAGTGGATGAATTATATCCTTAAACATAGTTGCATCTACTGTAATCAAATGTATTCCCCACTGCTGTACAATCCATCACGGAATATTTAAATCTCAATTATCAAACAAAAGAAGGTTTGACATATGTTAGAAGAAGATCCACAGTGTGATTAAAGTGGTGGGTGGGCTCTTTTACATTTTGAGTGGAGCTAGTTGAGTCGATCAACAGATAAAATGCAGTGATGAGGCTGTCATTTTCAGCATCTACATGGATGTTAAAACCACTTACTATAATTATTTTATCTGAACTGAGCACTAAATCAGGTAACAAGTGGTGCTGGGCACAAAAACCCCACCTCCAGCAGCCATTTTAGCGAACGTGAACGTTGTCCATCTCGCAAACTTGTCACTCTCTAGATATTGAATCACCAAGATAACAAACAGGTCATACCGTCCATGCCCATAATTTTCTTTTGACTTAATCTTGAGGACAAAGTTGCTGAGATTTGAACTTATCCATGATTTGAACTTGCATCTATGGTGTACATATGAAAATCCTAAGTGATATTGTTTTCAAGTTATTGCGGTCACAAGATTTTCAGAAAACTTGACTCTTGACCTTTACCTTGCAGTCAAGGTAGCAGAGATTTGAACTTGTCCAAGATTTTTAGTAGATGCATCTATGGTGCAACTTTGAACAACCGACCTCACACTGTTTTTGAGTTATTGCATTCACATTTAGTATTGTTTCAGAAAGAAATCGACTTCTAATCTTGACCTTGACCCGGTTATGGCAACACAAATGAATTAAAACTCTGTCTTTGGTTGATTAATAAGCTGGAGTGGGAGATTGCTGCTATTTCTCCTCCCACTCGGCCTTTGTTTCAAGGATTCACACAGTATGACTCGTAGTATTGATTCATTTAAACTAACATTTTCGTCCTACTGGTTTCTTTAAGGCAGAATATGTCAATATATTGATAAATTATTACATTTTTTAATAATACTTAGAAGCAAGATTGTTTTACAATTTAGTGCAGTTAAGACACAATATCAAATAAACATTGCATATTAAAGTGAATGAAAGTTTTATTTTTAAATTAAAATATGTGTGCCAATATGTAAAGAAAAATGGCATCTTTCCAAAAGTTCCAATACAGCTTCAAATTAAATCAAAAAGATTTTTCCCGTCCAAAACAACTGAAAAGTGTACAGACAATTCAGTTCATGAAGAGGTTTGCTATTCAGAATGAATGCTAACATTAATGCAAGACAAAAAAAAAATAGGACAGAACATAGCTGCTCTTATTGTCCTTCACTCGCTAGCTAATATACCTGAAATGGTGCCGCATCATCCATATATCATCCACGAGACCTTGTTTCTGACAGGTAAACTAAAAGCAACATTACTGTACAAACATTAACATACCGTCCAGCGTGGACATCACAGCTCCAGGGTGCCAGCACTTTAAACAGTCAAGCATTACAGTGATGCTGCCGTGAGAGCAGAATCACTGTAATTCAACAGTTCAACTTTATTTTTGTTTTCTGTGAAATTCTCCCACACCTTTGACAGTCTGTTTCAATTTTCTTTCATTTTCTCCACCCTCCCCTCGTTGTGTTGTTCGTGTTACTTTCTTCTTCATTAGTATTGTTATTGGCAGACAATGGAGGCAATGCTGCCCCCATATCTTCCTGTAGTGTATTGCAGTTAGAAAATCGAAAATATCGAAAACATCATGCGTCGACATTAAAAATCTATGTCGACTAATTTTTGAAGTGAACGTCATTGATTATGTCGACGACTCGCGTCAGCCCTAATCAGCAGTGGTTGATGGTGTCTCTAGCTACAAGGGCATCAAAACAGAGCTGTCACTAACCTGCAGGTGTGTCACTGAGTGCAGGAAAACTATTCAAAACAAGAGTAGTTTGGTGGTGTACCAGAGGCTTCTGTTTAAGGCTATGCTTCCTCCTCCTTATATGTTACTTATTTACAGTTCCTTCATTCAGCTGTTTTAAGGGTTTGTGTTTTTGGAGACAAACCAATAATGGATCCCCTAACATTTTTATTTCAGCATTTGTGAAATGAGCAAAAGGTAACTTTATTCATTTAACGTTACTATGAAATTAATTAATTGCACAATGTATGGGTTTAAAATCAAATCCCCATAATCCTTTTGTTTTTCACTATGCAATTCCATCTGATACTATTTATCAAAATGCCCTGGGAAAATATGAGGCTCGGTTGTGCAACCCAAATAGAGGAGAGTGCATTTTTCCCCCAGTACCTATTGGTAGCTTTCCCCAGATAGCTGAAATAGCGGACAGTGAAACAAAAGGACTTACTGTGGAAAAACTACCCAGCAAAATAAAAAGAGCCTGGTTGTCAGGGGAGGCAAATAAGGTGAAGAGGGAGAGTGATATATAAACTGAAAAATAAAATAAAAGTGAATCTTGACTGATTTACACTCATCGAGCTCCAGGATTTGGGAGGGGTTCAGAACCAAAACTCAGCATTATTTCAACTAGATCAGCAAGTAAAAACAGACAAAAACAACATTATCTTTGTTACAGTGACACGGTGAATGAGAAAATCTTGTCTCTTGCCACATTAATGCATGTGTGTACTCAGAATGTTGAATTTTTGAAAGAGAACCAAAAATGTTGGCTGGATGCACAGTGTTTGACTCTCCAAAAGCTCCTCTTTCAAACTGACTCAGCAGCGCTGTGATAGGAGTGGGCTTTTGAAAGACCTACACAATTAAAATACTTATTTTGAAGTTGTTAACATGTTCAGTAAGTCTTACGTCTGATTTGGGAAGGGATCAATAGCTGCCAAGTTTGATCGTATCTCTGGACAATGTATTTTGAACTCGGCAGGGCTGGAGAGAGACTTCAAACAAGAATAGCGGCTCAAAGGCCCCAGCCAGCAATCCACTTTGTTCCATTTCACTGACTCTGTGATTCCCAAACTGGAATATGGCTCAGGCTGCATATAAAACCTGTAAAATATTGGTTTTGAAAGAGGTGAGCATTGTGAGCCCTCGATTCCATCGCTGATTTGGCCTCAGTATCATCAAACATGAATCATTAAAAACAAAAATAACACACCTGAAGTGAAAAATCGGCGAGCTATTCATTTGATAATAATGGTGTCTGGCATATGCGTGGCACAGTGGCTCTGTCTGTTTTTATAATCCTTTATTTTAGACTGTCTGAAAACAACCACTAAACCTACTGGCCAGTGATAATAATGAACCTTTAAACTCTGAAGAAAACCCCACCAAAAATCTGAATTCCACAAACCTCCGAGCATTTCTTGAGATCTATCCTTAAAGTGTGATGACCTGATGTTACACCTGGCTGTAGATCCAGAAACTGACTCCCTACAGAAGCAAGAGCAAACATAGAAAGCTATGAAATATAGATGTACTAATATTTTATTCAAGTTAGATACAGATAGCTTTCACAAAAATCCTAGACGTTTGTATATATAGAGAGAGGCTATTTATATGTATTTTAGGGGAAAAAAAATCTGAAGGCTGTCAGCCATTTTTAATAGGTTAGAGCACAAAATATGGATCTTCCGTAACTGTTAAGAACAATGCTGGCAGCACTGGTGGTCTGCCTGGAAGAAAGATGCACAAAAGAAAAATAATATCGCCTCTGCACCAACAACCCCCGATGAATCTGATTACATCTGAATACCCACCTTCTATTCGGTTCATTGACTGCACTGTTTTAGCACCTCTGCTTAGCACTGTAGAAAAAAAAAAATATCGACATATGCAATCAGTAAAAGTGAGGTAAGCAGTGTCTGCTGTTTGAAATCTTAAAAGAGAAGAGAAAAGAAATCAAAATGTACCAAAACAGTCTCTCTTTTTTCTGTCCAGTAAATAATCTCAGAGTGCCTGTTTGTGGTCATCCCGTATATCACTGTCATCTTGTGGTCACTACAGTGCCTAGAAGCTAGCTTGCCGACCAGGCACCGAATCTACTGTTACTGTTATTTTCATGGATTTGTCCATGTCTCATTAACAAAGGATACAGCTTGGTAATATGAGACAGAAGCAGAATTTTTTTTGGCTGTCTGCATAAGCACATTGTGGATTTGCCATTGCTCGCTGATGGGAGAGATCTGCAGTGTCCCAGCAAAGATGGCATCTCCATGGTTAAAACTGGTTATGGTATAACACCAAAAATTGACCCGTAATGGGATGTTGACTTTGTTTTCATGTAAATTAGAAGTCAGGTCAGAGAAATACTGTATAGTCAGATTACTGCGAAGATCAAATTAAACGTGTTTGTCATTTGACAATTAATATGATTAGTACATGGCTCTGGACAGGTATCCACTCTACATGCACAGACTAGTGTTACTGGAGCCTATTTTTAATCAGAATAAATAACATTTTAAAGCTATTTTTAGGTTTAATTTGTTGTATGAGTAACCTAAAATGACTTCCAATTATCTCCTTTCTGTCCATGATGTCAGGAAACAATAGCATTCACGTAAATGTTATTACTTGCGATGTTTGACTTACACTTGAGGTGTGTCTTTTTTTTTTCTCTTTCTCCTTCACATTGTTTCTACCAAGAAATTTTATTTTATTTATTTTCTTTTGTGGTGGTGGTTCACACAGTCACCTAAAAAATCCCCAGTTCCATCCCGGGAGAAGATACAAATCACTTTGGGTTTGTGTCAGGAAGTAAAAATCTGCCAAAATTAACATATGGAGCTACCCACCATGGTGACCCTTTGTGAATAAGGTAGCAGCCAAAAGTAGCTTTTATTCTAATCACTAAACAAATAGCAGAAAACAGTTTTTGAACACAAACTTCCTTTCTGCTAGAAAGCCCGACAAGATGTTCTCTAACCAACATTGTCCACAACGCCTATTCAACTATTTTTCAACCATGATTCGATGTCAAGAAAAGACCAGCTTTCACCACTCTCAGAATGTACAGATGGATTGGAGACATATAGTGGTAGGAATTAAGTTAGCAATTTACTCTGTGATTTATCATCTCAATAGATACGTTGTATTTCGCTAATCATTTTGTCAACGTGTGTTGTGTCACACACAAGCGTGATCACTAGTTGTGCACACAAGTGGCACATCTTTTGGAACTATCTTGGCAGCCATACAAGCAGCCAGGCGGTTCTATTCGACCGCAGTTCTTATTGAAATTAAAATGCATAATTGTGAGTGTTGCTTCCCATGTGAAAAGTGCACAGCATTTTCTCTCTCCCTTAACACCCCACCTCTCCTTCTTTCCCCTCTTCCTTCCTTTAAGACATTGTGCCATATTAAAATGCATGGTCTCATCCTATTCTCATTTTTCACATGCAGTCGGTCTCAAGGATAAGGATGGCCTCTGCTCAGAAGGACTTATTGACCAAAATAACTGTGCATCAATATGTCTCCTGAAGGCTGAGCAGACCACAGCATCACATGAGCTGTATTTTCACCAACTCTTTCAGCCTTTAATGCTATTGACCTGCGTTGTCCTGATATTCTGCAGTACAGCATAGCAGGCTGGAACCATATGGCTAAGTCGTTTTAAAGCTTCATTGTCCTAAAAAAAAAAGAAAAAGAGCGCAATTATTTATGTATCAGGGAAGCTGAATAATAGAAGTGTTCTGACAGATGAGAAAAGGGAGCATAAAGCAGATATTTACTTGAAGAACTGCCTGCTGTGACCAAACTAAAATTATACTTTGGCTTTTCTCTGCCTTCTTTTTCCAATAAGAAACCACTATAAGATTAACTGCAGTTTTGATTAGGTTCAATTTACAGTGATAGCTTCAGTATTGCTGCAATGACATCAATGACATGATGACAGACGGCTACAACTATGATGCCATCTGTCTATAGTTCACGTATTTGCATATTTCTGCTAAAATGTGTCATTCACAAGAAATGTAATATTTTCCCGTTAAATCATTAATTTCACAAGCACAAGCATAAAATTGCAATAAATCTCATTCTTAGCAGTTCACATACACACACAGCTGAATTCTGATGACGTTACCAGCAGTTAGTCCAGCTGGTTGAAATATAATAAAGCATGCAGGTTACAGTATGGTTTTAAACTGTATTCTCAGTTAATAAAGTAATTTAATCCAGGTGTTGAATGCACAAGAATGATTGGGATTGTTCCCCTCTACACTATATGGAGCCCAATCCCCACTCAGTCGATGTATACACTGAGTGGTTGATAAATTCGTATTCATGGAGAAATGGATCACTTCAGAAAACGCTCGCGTGCTGGTAAAACTGACAGATGGAGTTAGAGTGTGGTGAGAAAAGGAAGGAGTTGTGCTGAAGGAGTGCAGGAATAAAACAGAGGAGGACGAGAGTGAGGCTTTCAGATGGGACAAGGGGGTTCATCTTCAGCTAGGTCCTCCAGCACATGTTTGGCCTAACAGAAAATGACAGAGGAGTTCAAGGAGGCTTGACACTGAACACATAAACCTGATTGTTGTGTACTCCACGTAGCAAGAAAGCTGAGGCATTCATCACATTCGCCATCACAAGTTTGTGCTGCACTTCTGCCCGAGCTCTTTGTGAGGCATCTGCGGGGACCTCAAGGCAATGTAGCACTCGTGAGCAGTCTGCCACTCCATGCATGCAGAAGCAGACCTGGTGCACAAAATACTTGCCAGGAGCTCCTGCGAGCAAGCAGACAGACTGTGTCCCTTTGTCCCCATTTCCCCCAGACACCTGCATGATTGCATTGATTTGTCCCAATTTCATTCAGCCAGAGATCCCGCTGGATTTCAAGTGTCAAACATCTGTCATACTAATTCAAAAAGGAAAAAATAATATTGACAAATTCCAGGATCTTGTGGAAATTGTATACTTGTCTGGATTATTATTGCATTTATAACATATTCAGGCCAGCACGACATAACACACCACCAATGGTCTTTTGAACACAATATCCTTTAGACATCTTAAAAGCTCTTCAAAGTTCTAAAATATCTTCTTTTACTGTAAACAGTGTATCTGAAGTCTTTACAGACATAAATGTGGTTCTTTGGATGTATCCCTTGGTGTTCATTTCACACAGAATGGTAAGAGAGGGAAGAAAAATACTGGCTGAAAGAAAGGCGATGTTAGAGAGAGTGAGTTCATAGTATTAGCAGAAATAGACTGAAACATCTCCTGAAGCTAGTTACAGGCACTAGCAACAGCAATGTCTTTGTTATGATAAAATCAGGGACCTCTGCAAGTGTGCCCTTGATTCTTCAGTTGGCTTAACTCGGCAGGTCACCAAGGGGAGGCAGATGTTGTCTTGAGGCATGTCCCACTGCCTCCACGAGGGCTACGGCTGGTGTTGCTGAGCGCTTTTTTTTTTTCTTTTTTTTTTTTTGGGG
>VOQJ01047957.1:7113-34106 GCA_015052665.1 Apistogramma diplotaenia | reverse complement strand
AAAGTTTCTTTTTTGAAGGACACTGTTTTTTTTTTTTTGACAGAGCACTTTTGGGGTCACAACAGCAGCATCTCTGGTAATTGAGCCAACAGCATTAAAAGGTTTCAACGTGTCAAAAAGTAAATACATAAAATAAAAATCAAGCAAGCAGCCAGGTTATTTAAGCATCCTTAGATAACTGTGGCAATGATCAGGGAATAGAGAATTACACTGTATGCACCACAAAACTCTTAATCAGATTCAGATATGTACCGGTCTGTGTTTATATGTGCTGGTTCAGGTTTTTACGCTTTCATATTGTAAGATAACTCAGCACTGCAGAATTTCTAGTTTTTGAGCACAGAAAACTATTCAGCAGTGCAGGTACTCAAACCATCTTAACCCGGAGTAGTCCATATGCATAAAAATCAAACACTTAGTGGTGTTCACTCTTCTCCAGCCTGAACATGACTCAGCTAACTCCAGCCTCCTGAGTCAGGCACGGACTCGCATCGGCTGTGGAGCCTCAGCATTTAGCCTGCAAATATTGTCTTTATGGGATATAATGTTCATCAAAGGCCGCTTAAAAAGGCTTAAAATAATTAAATCACTTTTTTTGTTTATGGGTCAAAAAACATAAGGACTTTACCTTCAAATTTCTATTTTATTCAGTTTGAAATCTTTGATATAATTATTATTTCTCCCCCTTATTTGTATTGAATAGAAAGAAAATTTGAATTGTTGAATATTGACAAATTTGTCCGATAAATCCTTATAAGAAATGATTTTTGAATTTCATTAGTTTTGTTCTATATATTCGTAGGTCAGTTAATGTCATCTTGTTTTTGCACTGGAGTGTTTAAACAATGCTGCTCTTAACAGAAACTGATCAGTGTGGTCTGCAGTGGCTTGTTCCTAACTCCCTAATGCTCATAAAGGTATAGACTGTAATACCTTGCCAAGTTTACTCTGAAGGACTAATTTCCATTACTACAAATCTGAAATGTGTCAAATTAGAATGTGGAAATGCAAATAGATGAAGGTTAAGGTCAGAAGCTAAAACTGTGTTGGCTTATGTGAGTATTGTTTGTTTGCTATTAGTATTTTAATGTCCACGGTAAATGCTGTGAGGGCCAGTTTTGTGTTTGCTCAGGGACTGACAGAAACAATTAGCTTCTTTAACACCAGGATGCCCGTGAAGTATCATTGCTTCTACCTCAGGAGAGAAGCGCTATAATGGCTGACAATTTGGGTACCATTTACCGTAACAGCAAAAATACACAACTATTATGATACTTATCTCGCAAGATATGATGACGAAGAATGCCTTGGGAATGAGATAATCAAACTCAGATAGGGCACCTACAGCTTTTAGCCCATCATTTACCACCACAGTACACTTTTCTGGTGTTCGATATCCCACCAAAGCAAGCCTTGAGATGTGCATTGATTTCAGTGGTGTCCTCTTCACCAATCCTGCCCCTCACGCCTAGTGCTTGACCCACTTATTTTCTCATCTTTCTCTGTTTTCTCATGAGAATTTTGCTTGCACACTGCTTTTCCCATTACAACATGAGTGGATGCAGGCCAAGTATGATTGCATTGCATAGGCTGTCTCTTTCACTCTCTCTCTCACTCGCTCGCTCTCTCTCTCATTCTTTTTCCCTCTGTGAGTCACGCGCACATGTACACACTCTGTCTACCTGGGTTAGGTGATACCAAGCCAGTCAGCCAACAAATAAATCACCGGACAAATTGACATATTTGCCACAAGAGAGACTGTCATTAAAGGAGTCGTTGAGCACTGCATGTGCTGTAAGGATTTCAGCAATGATGGATATTGACAAAGCACTGTGTTTAAACTAAGCTAAGAGTCCATACTGACCAAGTAAATCCACAAAATATTACTGATAATATATAGGGCAAGACAGTGTCTTTCCCTTTCTTACTGTTTGGGGAGCAGTTACTCTGAATGCCTATAGAGTGTAATTTAAAGGTCTACTGTATAGGAATTGAGGGGGAGGGGCTTCTATCGGTTTAAATATTTAGAATTTTGGCTTCATTAATGCATTATCATCTCGAAGTAAGATTTGCCATGTTCTATTACCTTAGAGTGAATGCTTTATACCAAGTTGCCCTTTCTTTAGAGGCTTATTTAAAGGCTATATGTGTATGTGTATTCCCCAACCAGTTGGCAAGTGGTGGCTGGAAGTGGCTGTCACTAGGTGAAATCGGTCACATAGAGGATGCTGCACCAAAAACTACCTTGTGATTGCTTTGGTTATAGCTCGTAATTTAGATCTTAACTTTTCTGCAGACTCTCACCAACTAATTACTGAGTAAAGGTAAAAGTTATGCCTTTGCATCACACTTTTCACAGTTTCACTACTGCACATTGAGTAGTTGCCACCTGTCTACATGCAAACTATGGGCAACTATGACAATCTGCAAGCAGTTGCAAAGAGGTTTTTAGTCTGCATTCCTCTTTGCAATCAATTTCACTGTTACCAATCTCCAGCAATGATTCACAAGCCAATAAGGGAACAATAATTTTCTCTGGAGACCGGTGTTTGTTTGTTTTTGTTTTTTTTTTTTTTGGGGGGGGGTGCTTTAAATACAGTAGATGGCAATTTAACTGTATCAAATAACACTGAGGAATTCATAACATTTATAACATATAACACAGCTTTGTGTAACGGAGGGTCCTGAGGATGCCGAGTATGCAATCCCCCTTTGAGTGAATTCTAATTTATAATAGCTAAAATGGAAATTTGTAGACATACTGTAAAATAAGACAGTGAACACTAGGTAATTAATAACAGCATTAGGTGTAATAATTGAATTACACTTAAACTATTTTCACACATTTCATGTACATATTTTAGAAACAAACACGTTTTTGAAGTTGGGATGTCGTGGCAGCTGACACCCTATGCCACCTTGGCACATCCACCTCTGGTTATCTGCAAAGCATTCTGACCCAGTATGAACCATTTGCAACATGTATTTTAGCAATCCCCCAGTCTGCCACAGGCACACTTGGATATATTGCTGGCAGCCATACAGAGCTCTCTTCTATGCGCTGTTTTGGGATTTGGTTTGTTAGTGCAGTAAACCTGTGATCTGTAGTTTCAACTTGTTGGAGGTTCATCTTGATCCATAACAACTGCCAGACCTTTTATTGATCTTGTAAAATCTGGTAAATCTTTGCACTATTTTGTGCCTAACATGTGGACTTTTTTATGTTGTACTAATAACATTGTTGTTTAAATAAATTAACAAATACAGTAATATTAAAAAAAGTGTAATTTTGAATAATTATACAAATTGTGAAAATACAATACTGTACAAAATTCTAGAGCCACATCTCACTTCTGTATATTTTGCTTCCAATGAGCCAGATTTTCTTCTAATTTTAAGTGGTCTTAAGAATACCACTCTGGGCTTTTTAAAGCTCTTTAAAAGATATTTAATATTGCCTGCTTATTCACTCATTTTCAGGCCACTCTTTGAACCTCACCATTTTCTAAAGGGTTTTCTCTCTGTTAAGCCACTTAACACTGACCTCTGAATCACCAAAGCCTAAAAAAGTACCTAACTCAAGGGATGAATCAGCTTGTGTCTAACTGACAACTTAGCAAAGAACCAAATTTTTAAATTGCATCTTTAGGCACTTTATTACTACAGTAGCAGCCTGTTGAAAAAACACATAATTTGTTCCCAATTATTCAGTTGAATAATTCAGAATTCCCAAGAGAACACAGTTTGATAGATATAAAATAACAGTTTTGAACCAAAAAAGTGATAACCTTTTGGCCAAAAATATGGCATATTTTGTCATGGGTGTGCAGTGTGTCCTGAAAGAAATTAAGGGAAACTGGACACTTGAAGGGCAAAAGAAGTGGCAGCCCTTTAAAAATATCTACAGTTGATGAACACAATTTGATAATCATGTATTTAGGCAATAGGAAAAAAATCTAGCAAAGACCTGACACAGGACCAGAGAAATATATCTGGCTCTTTAGGTGATCCAGCTACTCTTCACCAAAGCCCCTTCAGAAATCTCAGTGGAAGGGTGGCTGTCAAGAAGGTATTTTTAAGGAAGTGAAACAGCTGACAACAGAGAAAAGTCGAATGTATACAGAGTTACACAAAAAACAGGACTGTATACAGGATGTCTGAAGAGAAGGACAACAGTGAGTGTCTATGGTAATCTTTAAAATAAGGTGGAGGTATAGCAAGCTGTCATGGTTTGGGGCTGCATTTCAGCCAGTGGTGTTGATCTTGTTCAACTTGATGTAATTATGAACACAGAAAAGTACCATCAGATTTTGAGTTACCACGCATTACAATCAACAAAGATACGGTCAGTGCAGTAAAAACATACTTGGATAGAAAAGCAAGTAACGGGACACTATCAGTCATGGATTGACCTCCCCAAGAGCCCAGATCTCAACAGCTTGATAGAGAACAAAACAAAACGAAGCCAATATCCAGAGCAGACCTTTTGAGTGTTCTTCCAATAGCCTAGAGAGCTCTTCCTGATGGCTAATTAAATTAAAATTAAATTATAAGAAATCTGCCTAAGAGAGTTCAGGCTGTGTTGAAGAATAAAGGTGGTCAAACTATAAATATTGACTTTAATTAGAATTGTACAAACTCAGTTTTTGGATTAGAGTGGGGGAAATAATTATTTTAATCCCTGGAGAATTTGTACGTTTATTCACTTTCTTTTACACAGAAATGAGCAGACTAATTTTTATAGTATGATAATATGATCTAAGAGAGAGACTGAATTTCAACCAAAAACAACCCCTACCACCCAGCCAGAATTATGACTTCCACAGATTGCCTGTGTATCCATGTGGCACACAGATTGCAATCAATCAATCAGTTACAGACACACCTAACCACAGAATCAGTGTCTTCCATTGCAATCTCTCCACCACTAATGGGCAAGACCAAAGTGCTGTCAAAGGAGAAAATTGTAGACCCGCTGGAATGGGCTACAAGACGATCAGCAAGAAGCTTGATGAGAATGTAACCACTGCAATTATTTGGAAATGCAAGAAATATAAAATTACCTGATCTTACTTCACGGAGATGATCATGAAAAAGGTGGAGGATCAGCCCAAATCTACACAGGAGGAGCTTGTTAATGAGCTGATGGCAGTTGGGGCCACAGCCATCAAGAACACCATTGGTAACACACTACGTCATATTGGATTAAAATCTTGCAGAACCCGCAAGGTCCCCCTGTTCAATAAGGCCCATCTTAGGCTTGCCACTGAGTTAGAGAAGGCTTAGTAGAAACTGTTGTGATCAGATAAAACTGAAATCAAGCTCTTTGACCCGCCATGTTTGGAGAATGATACATGTTGAGTATGACCCAATTAACCACCATGTCCTCCAATTCAAACGACAGTATCAGTCGTTTCTGCAGGCCCTGAAATGCGACCTAGATGAACATTTCCAAAATGAGCACTCCTATCTATGGCTTTGTGTGGCCTCTTCCTCTTAGCAAAACCCTGAAGATTGGTCATGGAGGGGTCTTCCAATGACTCAAAACATACCACCAAGGCAACAAAAGAGTGGCTAGATAAGCACATTAAGATCATGGAGTGGCCTAGCCAGTCTCCAGACCTCAGACCTTCAAACCCTTAAGACGTATAACACAAAAAGTCAGCCAGACCATATCTTTACATTCATGCATGCTGTAGCACCATCATGTGGAATATTTCAACTCACTATACACAATAGAACCTTCAGAACCCTGGTTGCAAGTAAATGTATGAAGGTAATCCATAGTAGCTACATAAGGTAATTACAAAGTGCACTAGCCCACAAAGAAATTGAAAAACATTTTCTGTATCTACATATTATGCTAGCTACAGAAATGCCATAGCTGTACATGCTAATGCACACAATAAAGCACATGAAGTACCTATCATTGTTAGGGTTTTCTATGAGATTTAGCGAACCCGCTAAAGGAAGGATACAATGCCCTGGGACACAATGAATGCATAATATGTAAGTGTAAGTCCTCTGGTTTTATATGCAAAAAGAATTATTGCTCTAGCATATGTGTTTAAATGCCCCCCGTCAGTCTGAAGGGGATAGAAAATCTGTGAAGGAACAAGTTGCCAAGCAGCAGTCAAATTCCAAAGAATTTAGGACGTTTCTGTAAAGAGGAGTGGGCCAATGTCCCTCCCGTATGCAAACCTGGTGACCAACTACAAGAAATATCTTAATGCTGTGCTTGTCTATAATGGGTTCTCCACCCAGGATGAAGCAATTGGTCAATGATCAGATACTCACTCAGTGACATGCAAATCAGTTTACATGTATGTGTGTGTCTTTGTGTGTGTTTTATCTGGATATTTGGTTGATATTCTGTTGCTTTCCATTGAAATTAAACCATGAAGGTGGCAGCATGATGGCGTGGTGGTTAGCACTACTGCTTTACAGCAAAAAGGTAGAATCCAAGATGGATTCTCTCCTCTCCCCTTGTCTGTGTGGTTGTCTGGTTTTGTCCCACAGTCAAAAGACATACACTTAGTGGGGTAAGGTTAATTGGTGATTCTAAATTGCCCATATGTGTGAAGGTGAGTGTGCATTGCTGTTTGTTTCTCTGTGTTGGGCTCTCTGTATTAGCCCTTGCAAGGTGGCGACCTTGCAAGTGGAAATCAAAAAGATGGATGAAACTACCAAGTAGTAGTAGTTTGTAAGTAAGCACATTTTACTAGATCACTAGATCAAATAATTATTTACCCCTGCTGTATAGTATTCCCATGTATGTTTGGTCATGTTTCAAGTCATTGCTACTATTTCCATCTTTTTTTTAAAAATACATTTATTGTGAATCCTGTATATTACAGGTACTTTGAATTTCTGTTCCAGTGCTTTCTTGTTAGAAAGTATAAAGGAGGAGAATGTACAGTATGCAAGAGGCGTTTAGGGTTGGCGTTAAGGTTCCTTTGGAAGGCTGCATAATATTTCTTAATAGTTTTGGAAGCAGACTAGAGGCAGGTCTGTGGAGATTCTCTCTTCCTCCCCTGGATTATCATTTTTAAGCAGCTTTCTTGGGTGCAACTAGAATCCACATTATAAAAGCCAAGTATGAAAAAAAGGACCTCAGCACTTCAATTATTTCCTTCCATATGATTCGCTTGGTTACTCGCAGTGATCCAAATGGTTTTTTTTTGTTTGTTTGTTTTTTAATTCATTTGCCTCGAAAGCAACAGCAATGTGAGCTTCACTTTCTGGGCCCAGCTACTCCTGTAATTTGATCTCATTTAGTTTTAACCATCTGACACATTTAGCCAAGGCATGTTGATGTCATATCATCAAAATGATACTGAGAGAAGTCTGTATTCTTTGCTTGTTTTTGTTGTTTGTTTATTTGATTGCGTTTTAATTAATGATGAGGTATTAGCCTGTCTCCCTCCCCCCACTCCAGCTGGTCACAGCAGACATTTGTTCCCAACCCGAGTCTAGTTCTGCCTGAAGTTTCTTCCTGTTGAAGGGCAGTTTTTCTTTCCCACTGTCACTAAGTGCTTGCTCATAGGGGGTCGTCTGATTGTTGTGATTTTCTCTGTATTATTGTAGGGTCTTTAACTTTAAAGTGCGTTCAGGTGACTGTTGGAATTTGAAGATATATAAATTAATCTGAATTGAATTAAATTAATATATTTTGTTATGCTTTTTGTTAGTGGTAATGCAGTATTTCTTTAGAAAGCTTCACTTAGAAAAAAAAAACTAATAAAATAACAAATCTGATCTAAGGGCAGTAGAGGGAACACAGTCTCAGTGTATCCATGGATTCCACAAATATTAGAGAAATTTTTTTTAATGATATGCAGTTAATATCCTTTTAGCAATACATATGCACCACAGCAAATCCTTGAGAGCAAGTTGGCGAAGTTACAAATCAGAGTTACTGTTGATTTTTATTGGAAGGTGAATTACAAAGAAGCCATCATGTGAACTGGCTAAACACAAGGCCTGGGTTATGCATGTAAGACAAAGCCAATTTTTATTAAGTGGAAAATCTGAACTTCTTCAGGTAGCGTACCTACTGTCTGATTTTCCCTTCACAGCAGTGGCATTTGCATTTTTCAACAGAGGCAGGATTTGAGCAAAGACTGTGATTGCTCTCTTTGCTAGTTAAATGTTTAAAGAAGACATGCAATTTGAATTGCTGCAGAGCTCATCAATATGAAATTGGACTAGTGGAGGGAAACAGAATGTAAGGACGCAGCCTAGCAGCTGGCATGCCAAGATCCACACTCCAATACTCAATTTTCCACCACAGAAAAACTTTATTCATCCTTGATATGAATGGCACATATTTTTGTATTACATATTAGCACATTTGTGGTTACAATCTGGGACAGGAAAGTTTTAAATATATTAAAAACAAACTACAGTTATTGATTCAGCAAACACAATGGGGAAAAAAAGATTGATAGTCAAATTTATATCCACATTTTCACTGTTTTTAATGACAGGAATAAACATATCTGTTAACTGGCACAAAGCAGGCTGTAGTCATCTGGGGAAAACTTCCCTGGGCCTCCAAGCTTGTTATCTGTCACTCAAAAAATGATCCAATAGCATCCATAATGCTTCTAAAGCCCTCCTGTTGTCTTCTGCCCCTGAATCCTGCTGTGCTTGAAGATGTGTCGGCAGCAGCAAATTATTAAATTGTATTTTTCATTCTCAAGGGTTGTCAGCAGCCTTGCAACAAATAGAATTTCCCAATATAATTATGATTACTAGAGAGAAGGTGAAAAAGAAGAGCTGAGCAGGGATACTGCTGGCAAACAATGGGACCCAGGGTTTGACAAGTATTACCTACTTAGTTCTAATTATTATTCACAAGCCAGGCCCAAATTTGATTGATAATCTAGCACTGTCCTAACACAAATGTTTCTCAAAGGAACAAAATAATGTGTATGGAGAGACAGTCAGAGTTCAATAGACTTTCTGTCATCAACTCCTTCTGCTGATAAAATGCACTAGGCAGCGGGGTGAAAGGGAGCCATTTGCAGAGTTGACAGATTCCATCATGGATGACTTTAGCATACCTGAGCACTGCTCTTTCCCTGCCTTCAGCATGCCCTCTGCCAGCGATAGGGGTGATGAATCAGGCTTTATGGGCCTTCAGAATGCCGGCGAGGCCAATCTGTGTGAATGGCTGTTAAAATCTGACATAACTTGACCAGGCCCCTTTAACAAGCTCGAAGTCACACTACGTACACCCACAGTCCAGACACATTTGTATGATTGTCCAGTATATTTTGGTACTCATATGTTGCTCACAGAGTTTCTGAATACCAAAGTTGGCTATTGGCAAGTCATAAGGGAAAACAAGTATTTTTCCTTGTAATAAGGTTTACGATCTTGACTTGACTCTGATTTTGACTGGTGCTGGCAGTGATGGAGGATCAGCCGCAGTTGAGTGAGTGCTAGTAAACGGTCCTTGTCATGCCCTGAATTATTCTTTCTAACAAAAGGCTGCTAATAAAAATTAAAATGAGAGTGAAAGACAGCCAGAGAGACAAAAACACAATGAAATCACTCTACATATTCTTTTCTGATTTCTAATACAGTGGTTGTGAAAGGAGAGAAAAATGATGTGCTACCTCATTGTTTCATTATTATCCAAAGCTGATGAGTTAATCTCTTTGAAGTTGTTTCCCTTTCATTATTAAAGCCCACACACACACACACACACACACACACACAAAAAGCACTACTGGCATGTAAAATACATACAGGCACGAATCACAAAGTTGGAAAAAATTCAAGACAAAATCTGTAAAAACTGTACCTTATTAAAAGGAATCAATCTAACAACCATAGCAGAGTGCAGTGCATGTCGTATAGGATAAACAGATGGAATCGGCATAGCGATTTCTCCAGTTTCATTAACCATCACAATCCAGAACCACACAAAGCCATACTGTACATACAGTAGACTTCATTTTCTGCCACATACACACCAGTGACGCATCACTGCAATTTTGGGGTTTAGTATCATGCCCAAGGACACTTCAACATGCAGAGTGGGTGAGCTGTGGATTGAACCTAGTGGACAAAGCACCTTTTCTCCTGAGCCAAAGCTGCTCCTACTGTAATTGAAAAGTTGAAATGTAGCCTTTTCAGCAGAAATTTAAGTCAAGTGGCTTTTTAACATCAACAAATGCAGCTACGTTTTACCTATAAACACAACTCATTCTAGTGCAAAGTATAAATCATGAACTTTGTTTTTCCTGCAGAGGAGCGATGAACTACAGTGAAGTGCAGGACACCTGTGTTCATTTTTGCATGGGGCAGTCAAATGAATGTTTTATGCTACGTTCTGTCAAAATGCTTCTGATTCCTCAAAGCTACATTGTTGCTGTGGTCGATCTCATTCTGAAACAACACACTGAATCTATTCATTTGCCTCTCTATCCCAGTTGCTCTCTGTTTGCTTTCGCAGTGACCTCTTTTTCTACTGTACATCGAGAAGTTTTCGTTGCCGTAAAAGCCTCTTAATTTTATTTGTTTTTGTTTTTTTTTTAATCCATCATGTTGCCTTGACGACAGATTTAGCTAATCCATAGTGCATGGGCCACAACAGTTGGGCCACAGACAAGGCCAGAATGATGCACAAAAATGGTAATATCACCTGGACTTCAGTGTGTGATGTCTCTGCACTCTGATCTTCCCTCTGAATATTTTGTTGATGTTGTGAAGTCACATTTTCACACAGCGATGCCATGTGCACATCTATATATGTGTGTGTGTGTGTGTGTGTGTGTGTGCGCATTTTGCCAGTGGTCTGGCAATCATAGGGAATAACACAGCTCCATGATTGCACACTGCCCTTGAAAAAAATCTATTCCCAGTTGAACTCAAAAACAGCCCAAAGCCTTTCTCACCAAACTCAATATTTTTCCTGTATACATTCTGCTATAGGTGGACAAGAAACATAAGGAAACAGTGGTATTTGTGGCAGCGGATTACAGCAGCACTCTACAGTGTTACACAATCTGCACACACATAAAGAGCGTGATTTTATATTAGAAATGTATTACTTCAAATATAAATCCTTCTTATTGTCTAAAGAGAAATTTTCCCCGCTAAGAAATTAGGAGTTTATGGTACTAAATAAAACTAGTATAGGATCATAACTTATAAGCTTTGTGCACTCAATACAAATAAATTGTAGCACTTCCCAGGTTAAGTGTTATTTTCATCCATGTCAGTTTTTTCTCTCTTTTTTTTTCTTTTTTTCAGGTTCTGGTTTGCTTTTTCTTCTTGTTAAATGTCACTGACGGGTTTTGACATCAAAACTTAAGTTAGCAGTATCCATCCTGTCATACTGTATTTGTAAACAGCTTACTTTTCCTTCTCTGAGCTTAGGAAAGGAGGTGAAGCCTGACAGCAGACAAGGGTTTTTTAACAAACATCCTCAGATGCATACATAATGCCTCATTTCAAAAAAAGAGAAAGTTTGCCGCTCCATTTCATACATAGCATTCCTGGGAGCGCCCAGGGGATACCTTCTGTCCACAATTTCTATGGGCTGCATCCACTATACTTAGCAATCCTGAATCATACTGTATGGTTACACAGTTCACCACTCCCCCCTATCTATGCATCAAGGGAATGAGTGATTTAGTGTAATAAGATTATGCCTCCTGAGGAATTTATGTGTCTATGCAGAGTCAAAGTTTCCCAGAATAATCCATCTCATGATGAATTACCTTGAGTTTTTGCAGGATTAACTTTGGTTTGCTGGACAAACTTTGAACGTCATGCTTTGGCTACATCAGCAGCAGCATGCTGTGCCCATGTTGTGTAGTTATTGATTGATGTAGCTAAGAAGTACGATTGCTGTCCTACACAGGCAGCAGACAAGGCCAATGGAAATCCTGTGGATTTCTATGGCTCAGGCAGATTTAACTCATCAGCAGAATAGAAATCACTTGGATCCTCAGGGAGTTGTGCTGGGGATACATCAAGGGCAGGTGTGAGGAGACAGGTGACCCATGACCTTTGGCTCCCAGTAACTGGCCTTAGAATGAAATATCCGTATCTGAGCTAAGACTTAAATCTTCTGTACTGGATCAATGTGATGATGTATAGTGTTATGCAGGCGGCTTGGGATAAGAGCTCAATATTTAAGTATAAAGAGACCCATGGGACGTGGTGTATCTGTGAAGTCACTGCTGTATTCTGCTTAGATCAAGGGTTAACTCAAAAGAAAGTCTGTTTCACTCAGATTTGATATATGAAATCAGGGGTAGGCTGAATTTTAAAAATGCTATCTTTTTTTCTATTTACAATTTGAATTTTCAGAAAAGCTCAAGTAGCCAAAAAACAAAACAAACCAAAACAATAAAAACAATTCTGCATGCCATAAAACACCAAGCTTACATTTCAAAGTTTGTGATTGAAAATAAGCATCATGTGTATTAACATGATGTGTAATTGGCACCAGTGATGAGGTAGCATGCACACACAAAACATCAACCAGGTGAGAGTTAGGAATTTCTCACCTTTGGAAGGAGCAAAAGTAAGCAGATGGCAGGCCTTTAGGGTCCATAGCACATTGTTGACAACGAATTACAGTCCAGAGGGGAATGGGATGCCTGATAACCTCGATCCCATGGTTCCATCTGCTGAATCCTAAGCAAGGACAGTGCATGCAGACATGCAATGACATTTTGCAAATATGATGTAGAACTGTTCAAAGGAGAAGAATAGATCCTTTTTTTTTTTCCTTAGGATGTGCATCTTTTACTGGGGAAAATGGCATTTTTGGTGTGGAATACATCATAATGTGGCAACAGAACATTTTGTTAAATAAAAATCTTCAACAGTGGCTCTTTTTTTTCAAAATCACAATAGCCGAGCCCATGATAAAAGATTACTGGTGGTGTAACAAAAAAATTAGATGGTCATTCAAAAGGATTCAACCTGGCATTTGGGCCTTCAGTACAAAGCGAACCCTAAACTGTTTTCATCTAGTCAAAGCTCCTCTGTATGCCTCTTTGGGGTGATTTAAAAAGAAAAGACTTAGAAATAGCAAGCAGACTGTGTCAGAAAGCACATGCCAAGGCCAAGTCTCTTTTGTCTTTTAAAACAAAGTGGTTCCTCATGTTGCATACATTCACTAGGTTTCAAAATAGGCTTTCATCACAATAGGACTATCTAAATCCTATTGTGACAGAACAAGGCAATGTTCTCAGAATGAAATAGAAAAGACTATTTCACTATATTCTCTGACTAGGTTTAGTCTAGCTCCATTCATGCCCATGCTAATCACAACATAGCCTGAGAAGGAGAATTACCGCCAAACATAACTGAGGCTGTTATAATTGCACGACAGGAATTGGCAAGAATGTTCAAAGCCACCGATATGAACTAAATATACACTTACTTGTTTTCACATATGTCTCAGATATGAGAGTCTGTCTCCCTTTCGATTGAAATTGCAACCAGCGATGTAGCCACTTACTTGCTCTACAAACCCTGCTGCCCCACAATATTGTTCAGCCTATTTGTATGTGACAGGGGGTGCCTTGTCCCGCCACAGTTCTGTGTGGAGCAGCTACAGTAAGAAATCACAGCCTCTGCTGAAACAACAGCTGTTTGTACTTATGTAATGGCTGCAGGATGACTGTTCATATCCTGGCTCGTTGAAGCTGTCACAAATCATTAATCTTGGGTCTGTCTGTAGGGCCATGCTGTCAAGTTGCCTTTGGACAACTGTGGCTAGACAGAAGCAGGACATGTCATTTAGGCAGGTGCCTCATACCTTTAAATTATTACAAGATACCTTATAATAATCCAGCCTCACCCGCAGCACTTGCCTTTGAATTGAAGACTTAACTGAGTGAATAAGCTACAAAGTGTCTGCACTTTATCGAAATAATCGTACAACTGAAAGGATGCATAGTGAGCATAACTTAAAAACACAAAAAACAGGTATTGCACACTTCTTGAGTGCACATATATATATATATATATAAAATTTCTTTGCCTTGTGCAGTGTTAGATGTATCCTGTAAAGCTGCATTGTTGGTATCATTGTGCAGCACAGGCACCAGATCATATAGC
Source organism: Apistogramma diplotaenia (assembly GCA_015052665.1). Classification (NCBI taxonomy): domain Eukaryota; kingdom Metazoa; phylum Chordata; class Actinopteri; order Cichliformes; family Cichlidae; genus Apistogramma; species Apistogramma diplotaenia. The sequence goes on along the minus strand of VOQJ01047957.1, from coordinate 20,009 downwards.
ACAGATCAGTCGGCTTATCAGCAGCATTAAATGTCTCAAGTAAGCAACACTGAAATGACTCACTGAGGGAGACTACAGTACAGTATTTGCCCTCTTTTAGCATTTAAATATGGAGAATTGAGTTTGTAATTGTTTTACCAACTTTTTTAATAACATATCCAAGGTATGTCATTGACCCAAATATAAATACCATCTGCATGTTAAATTAATTATTTTATTTGTGTGCATTTGTACAGATTACAAATGCAAATGTTCTGTGTACATTTAATTAATTCCGGGTGAAGCGGTAAAACTGATGTTTGATTTTTAGCAGAACATGGCGCCTATGGCAAACTGTACATGAAAAATGAAAGGGATTGTTCAAAATTATTTATTTGTTTTTTATTGGGTTTTATGTTTTGGTCTGCTTATTGCTGACATTTTGCAAATTAGAACAAATAAATTCCAACATTATTGAACCATTTAAGTGAGATGTAGAGTTTGGCCCAGCTCATAATTGCTTTTTCAAAGACTAGCCTTGGAAGTAATTAGAGGTCAGAGTAAAAACACTAACCGCTCAGATAATCAGCCTGCCATCAACACCTTAGGGGCTGTATTGTGCTATCAGCTTGACCCTGCTTGGAAAACACACTCTCGCTGCCGTATTTGTAGACTTTACTCTTTATACACAAAGTGTTAGTGGATTGATTAGTGCAAAGGTCACCATGTAATACTCCCAGCATATTTGTGGCCCAGGAAGCTATTGACTAAACAAAATGGATTGCATCATACTTTTCAGAAAGACTGCTATTTAGCTTCCCCAGTTTGAGTAAACTAATTAGGCAGTACTTTTTTTTTCCTCCTGCAAACAAAATCTCCTTTTATTGCTTGACCTTTTCACTGACAAACTTGTGATTGAGTGCAGATTTCATTATGGAGAGGAACTCATCTTTATTGATCAAATTAAGAGACAGGTTGTAGGAGATTGCAAAAGGCCGAAAGGTGGATTCTGATGAATATAATCAGAATCATCAGCCTCTAAACCACTGCGTCTACTGAGCAACCTCTCTTTTTTTTTAATTTTTGTTTTAAGTTTGTCATTTTCGATTAATGTCTTGCATAGATTTCAAATAATAAGGTCACATCAGAATACCATGTTTCATTTGTATCAGATTCGCGTTCGTTGTTCCCTGATCGTAGTGTCCGTGATCGCAACAGGTATGAGGTGCAAATAACTGTGAATAATATATGCTGGCCTTCACATGCCAGTGTCTTGACAGCTTTAAAGAAAAACAATACTTGGCTTTCAGTAGGAAGTCATGCTGTTTTATTTATGGTTAATTTAATTTATTTACAGTATTTCAGCTTCAATAATTGATGTAGCATCCATGGATCATTCTTTTCACTAGGAGGGAAGACAGCATCCTATTTAATTTTGTTATTTTCCCATTAAAACCTGAGAAAACATCAAAGGCAGAATGATTTAATTAACAATGTGGAGAGTCTGTGTACAGCCGTCTGCATTTTGCAAATTACTCTTTGCTGAAAATAAGAGACTTATCAGGTCCATACAGACATCGCTGCACACCTCAAAAGAAGTTGTGTTGACACAAGGAAGGGGAAAATACATGTCTCCCCCAGACAGAATTATCCACTTCACAGGTATTTTCAGTTTACAGTTTCCAGGTTGAAAAATTAATATCCTTTCTTCTTCTGCCAGTACAGTTTACAATTCTTTGTTGTGTTTACTGCAAAGTGCAGACGAAATGAAGAGCAGAAGGAGAAAAGGTGTCAAAAATGGAACATCATTGTGATTCATATTCTTAAAGCATTTGAATTCTTGATAACTGTTTGTGGTGGGTCAGGGCTTCAAGGAAGCTGTTTCTTAATGATTATCCCCCCGTATTGCCACTTGGGTTTGGCAGCTTTAGGTTTGTTTACCACTACTCGAGGCAAAGATGTGCAATATAGCCAGTGAACTCCGACGAGGGCTCTCAACACGTTTGATAATGACAATGAATAATAGTTTTGATGAAAATGGAAGGAAATGCCAGCTGGGGCATGTTAACCACTTTAAATGATAATTGGGCAGCCTTGCTCTTTATAAACCCATATGACTCAAAGAGCAATTGAAATGAAGGAGAAGTGAGCTCACATCACTTGTGGTCTTAAAGCACTCAATATATTGTTTGTTTAAATGTCTAACAATATTGTAGAATACAGTTTATTGCTTTGCTTCTTTATTTTTTCTTTACCTGAAGTAAAGGTGAACCATTGTGTTTGAATACATTTCCATATTGAATTACAAATTGAAAGCATTTGAGTCACATGCTTGCAAATTAGTAAATGAGTTTTGAGAAAGCTAACACCCAGTCTGACTGAAAGGTACAACCGAAATCAGTGTGGGAGAGGAGTGGAAGAGACAATGCAAGAAATGCTCCGAACTATGGCAGATCATCATTGGATGAGGTTGAGCATAAAATATATTTTTAGACTGTATCCAGACGAGCAGAGAAAGTTGCCTTTCCCAAAGCATGATTTAATAAATCAGACTACCTGAAATTGTCTCGACAATAAACAGCAAGAAGAAGGCAAAGGAGCGCAAATAGCAAGAAATCGAGACAGACAGAGTAGAGACAAAGACGAGGAATGGCGAGAGAATCATTTTATGTTCTTTCTAGGGGTGACAGTCCTGACCAATTCCATTTCATACCTATGTTTTTGTTGCAGTGTTCCTCCTCCTGCTTGACATTTCTGGGTTAGAAAGCGCCTATTACAGGTTCCTATCGTCATGTTTCACACAAATTCACATTAGATAGAAATTATCTTTTTCTCTGTCAAGGAGTGGTCTTGTTCTATTATTCTAGTCATGAGCAAGTCACCACAGGTGAAGGCAAAAGAAGAGCAAGGTAGAGTGTTACAGTATGATGATGGAAATGTCACATTTGATAGAATCACTTTAATTGCAGGCGTGTGCTAAGTTGTTCCTCGGCGCCCGCACATTGTATTGGCTAATGTCATTCTTTTGATGGCATTTGGATTCATACTATTTCATTGGACAACGAAGCGAAAGCATCCACTGTTTCATCTGTTGTTTTAATAATCTCTGTAATTATAGCTTGAATTAATCATGGATGACCTTTTGTACCATTCTAAAAGTGAGCAGTTTCTTGCAGAAATAAACAATAAGTTTATTAAAACAAGAGGAAAGACAATAGTTTGGCACATAATTAAAACAACACTTATACCACTACGACTTGTATTTATTATTTAATACTACTAATAAAAAATAATAATAATATACCCATACTGTTTATTAGAGACGAGAGCCGGGGTAGTGGGCATGTTGGGGAGTTGGTTTAAGGGATTGAATGTCATCAATCAGCATTAACCGTCAGCTCTGAGCTATCGACTGATGATTCACTACGGCAGAATCTCCTCTGACTCTAAAATGAAAGGCAGCAGTAGCAGCAATAACACGACACAGAGACACTCAGTTGATTGGCACCTCATTGAGTCTGGCAGGGGAGCCTTTGATTGCACTAGCTGTCAATATCACGTAATTGTTTTTCTTACATACATGGTGCCCTCTGTTTAGTCTCTGTTTTTCATTTCTTTCTTTTTTTTCTCAGCAGGCTCTACAACTGCATGCAGCTATTTTCTGGAAGCCTTTTTTTTTCAAAAACATATTTTTTTTGATTAGTTGGAATGAATTTGATGCATAGTGACCATCATGTGGGCAGACCTGCATTTACATTCTTGTTAGAAGTGTGAGCAAAAACTTGTCTATGTACCATCACGTAATAAGTCATCTTAACATCACGCATTAAGATTCATACCCCTTACTAGACAGCCAGATTAGCAGCGTATGGCTGTAAATCTGTCCTTGCTAGCTGCCCCAGGGTGTGTTGGAGTAGCCAGTAATGCCTTGAAGCTTTAATTGGGTCCCTCTCGATTATCACATTAAGTGTGTTACTGCAATGCATATACTGACCACACTTCTGTCTCACTGTGTGTTCATTGAAGTCGAGCTCAAATTGAATTTAAATCTTAAATGACACCCATAACTTCCAGAGGAACTATTCAGGGCTGAAAGAGCAACACTGTTTTCCACCCCAAGGTCAGCGGCGAGGATGAGATTTAACTGAAATTGAAGCTGTCTACCTGATAGTTTGAAATAATTAGCAATGTCAGAGTGGAGAAAGGACAAGTCAGGGATGAAGACAAATAAAAGGGACATCAGCACTAGATAAAAATGGCAAGTCATCAATTCTAGTGAATTGAATGTCACTGTGATTGACTGGACTTGCCTGTGGATGTCGCACATGAAACTTAAACAGGGAATGTAAACACCATAAATGATATTGAAACTTTTGAAAGATTTATAGAGACAACCGGGCAGTTTAATAATTGTTTTAGTACAGGCATGTGCACTTTTGGAGCTGATGCACTTTGACACAAAGTGTCATGTAAATTCAAGGGGCTGCTAAATGTTCAGAGAAGACTGAACTTCCTCTGTCTGGCAAATACGCCATCATGGCTGCATGACTCCTAAAATCATCCACCCTGTACGAGCAGCTTTCTCTTCCCACTCGTAAAACAAACTCGACCACCCCACAGCCCCAAAAGACTTCAGAAGTCACTTCTGCTGGGTCCAACATTTCCGCACCAGTTAATAAAGGGGAAATGAATTGTATCAGTGTTGCTGTCTTTGCTCATGGTGAATAGGAAATTATCATAGAGATGGGTATTGGTGCCTTCACACACTGAATTACAAAGAGAGAGCCTGTTTCTGTTCCACTCTCACACAAGCACAGAGATGCATATGCTTGCCAACAGACACAGTAGCTTAGAATAAAGCTCTGAATAAAGTTGCCCATAGTGATGTCACTGCAGCAGGGGTGATTGCGCTGATGAACCGAGACGTGCCGGCAATTTTCTCCAATAATCCCACAAACGCGCAGACACGTTAGTGACATCCAAGACGTTTAACTTTTTGTGGCAAGCTTCCTGTCCCTTCAGTGAAATCCTTCAACTCTGATAATGCAGGTAAACAGTGCAGCAGATACTACATGCAAAGTGGAACCAATATAACATACTACCCCTACTATCCTGTTTATGGGTGTTATTTGTGACAGAACAAAGAGGATGGGCAGAATATGTTTATGAATGTATGTAAATGTCCAGAGGACATGCCAAATCAAGGGTGTGGTGTGCTAATATTTGCAAGTCAGCACGTTGAACTAAACATTGTAAAAGAGAGTGCAGCCAGTGGGTTGTCAGCAGCCTGCAATGCAAAGAAGTCACTTGACTATTTTAACTGTAGCCACTGGAGCATTGCTTTCATCAGCGCAGGCATAACACAATCAGTGAACCTACTTTACATAAGGCAAAAATAGTGCTTGTACAGTTCTAAAGAGCTTGAAAGTCAGCATTTGGTGTGACCACCTTTATACTTCAGCAAAGCCTGAACTCTCTCAGGCAAGCGTTTGTGTCATTTCTTTAAGAAGTCTTCAGGAATAGGTCTCCAGGCTTCTTGGCTTTGGATGTTTCCTGCCTCCTGTTCCATTGTCTCTCAAGATGATGGTTACACATCGCTTCAGTAATGGGGAGGGCAATTTATGGATTGATAGTGTTACCAGGCACTCAAGCAAGGCAGGCTACTGCTTGGGGAGGGGTTTTCAACCACCATGAACACACCCCCATGTAGTACTCCAAAACTCCACAAGTGGGAGTAACTCAGACTGGTTGGACATATTTCTGACATTGGCCCCATCTGACAACAGGCAGTCTGAAGCTGCCCACGGACTGCCCGTAATGGGGTCCCACCCGACTCCATTCACTGCCATGGCACGTGATGTTTATGACTTGGTTTCATGTCAAAATGAGTACAAAAAAAAGCAGCCAATGTCCAAAGAAAAAGATAAAGTATTGCTCGAGACCACTTCAAAAAAAAGTTGAAGTCTGGCTCCTTGGAAGTAAAATATGAAGAAATAAAAGGTGGCTCAAGACTTTTGCACAACACTGTGTGTTGACTACAACTTTACATTGTTGTTATGTGCAACAGTTAATCTGTGTCAGTAGCAACTTTTAGTAGCATTAATAGTGTCTCCAATGTCGGTTAATTGTGTTTACGTGCATCCAAAAAAGGCTTTTTTCTTTTAATTGAGGCTGCCTTATGGTTATTTGATCTGACAGTGAGACTGTAATGAATGGTTTAGCTTGCTTAGTGCAGCAAAATTAGGCATTTTTCTATCCTGGAGTAATGAAGTCACGACAGCAACAGTTATTTTAAGTATCAAAAGTATTTTTTTTTCTGAGATTTTGCAGTCATGTTCTAGTTTTTATTGAATTATTTATGGACTTAACTTTATGCCTCTTTTGCTTGTGTTTCAGCAACTGCCATTTTACACTCGCTCGCTCCCCCTCCGCGTGTCTATCTGTAGCTGTCGCTCTCTCTGTTGTGAGTGTTAGTTGACAATGTCTGCACTCAGCACACCCCAAATAAAGTGCGTTGTGACAGCAACATTAACACAAGCCACTGAGTACCTCTGTGATTTTAGTGAGAACATATCTGTCAGCCGGGGCCTGGAGGAGTAAAAAGCATATATCTGAACTTTCAACGAGTGGTGTCTGGGTGGAGGATTGTGACAGTCAACATCAAAACAGTAAAAGTAAAGCCGTGATTTATTGAATGTGCTGGTTTGTGTGTGCTTTCATGTTTGCCGGTGATACATTATATGACTTTTCTCCTGCTTTCAAGAACATGGCGATGCGGATGAATTAAACATGTTAAGCAGGAACAGGTCTTTCTCTGAAAGCCTTACCCTTTTCACGATAACCCCTTTTTAGACATTCAGTGGACTTATCACAGCGTATAAATAGGACAGAATTCATTATTCAGGGGAGGTTTCAGTGAAAAATTAATAGTTGTCCCCGTAGGAGGGTCTGTGGTGCTTTGGAAAAGGAAAACCTTTAAAGTGTACATGCTCAGGGGGATTTGGGGAGAGTCTGCCCTTCATATTAAAACTGTTACCATGCTACCATACACATTGATATTGCAATTGTAAGTTTGCACATCACTAATGACTGTCACTAACACCGTATACAGCCTCCATTCATGCCTAAGCGGTCTGCAAAACATTTTAAAGCTGGAGAGTGAAAAGACAGGAGAAAAGGGCAGCACGAGTGTCTGCTTCTGATACTGACACCTTAAACAGATTACACATTTTCAGTATTGCCTATTAGGACAAAACAGCAGGACTTCAGCTGTTGACTCCTGAGAAGAGACTCCTTTTTGATAACACGGTGAATGATTTCCCTCAGAAATACCTCGCCGTACAATAAACCGGCATCCTAGCAGAGCACAACAAAAACATCAGGTCCTCCTCTCACCTTTGTCATATAAGAGATTACAATTTTCAGCATGTCCAGATTACTCAAGCACTGAAAACATGGAGCCGAGTGGTTCTCGGCCTGCCAGTTATCAGGTGAAAGATGGGCTTCGCGGTGCCTTTGTATCCGCTTCCTATCTGCTTGGCCATGAAGGCAATAACCGTAATGTATGGCTAAGGGAAAACAGAGCTAATCATCAATGAGTGCGAGATATATAGCATATACAGTGGCACCTTGTTTATTAGCCTCTCTTCTCCTCCTTTTGTATCCATTGGCTGTACAGACAGGCGACTGGATTGGAGAGCGTCTTCAATTTGATTGTTAATTTGATTCATTCTTGTTTTCCATAATAATTGGGGGCAATGGGTCACCGTGATGAATTTGCTTGTTACACGACACGGGAGGTGGCACGTCGGTGGCTGCTGTACAGTTTGTCTGTCTAGTTTATTTTCCCATCGTGTGCAACAGGGGTCTCGTTGTTATTAGCTATTTTCAGATAATATCCAGTTGTTGCATAATAGGTTTGATTCTGAGGACCCGCTTATACTTCAAATCAGCTTCTGATTTGATTTTAAAACAAAAGCTAAGAGTGTTACGAGTGGCATTTTCATTTTTAGATCAAAGTCATTTCCTGAAAATCATGATTGTTTAGATAGTATTCCTGCTGGAACAATCCAATCTTTTTGCAAATATCAGACTGCTTTGTTATGTCCCACTTAATCAGCCTATTTTTCTTTCTGTCTTAATCCTTCAGAATTTTGTTTTTTTTACTTCCTTTTCATTTTACACTCTTTATTTTCATTTCCCAGTCTTCACGTTATCTCCACAATATGGAAATGTTCAGACATCCATCTATAAGCAATGAATTTTAAGGCAGAGTCATTTCTTTAGTCTTATAAATATACATCTATGTATTGCTTTTTTTAGTTAGTAACAGCACACCTGTACAGCATATCTGCAGCTCCATCCAGAGCCTGCGCAGTTTACAGAAAAGAGGGAATGAATTGCTCCCCTTGTATGAGATTTTAAAATGAAATCAGCGTATGCATGTGTGGGTTTCTGTGTGTGTGTGTGTGTGTGTGTGTGTGTGTGTGTGTGTATGTGCATGCACCTACATGAGCACGTCTTGTGTTTCTACCCCCCATAGAAACTCTGTGCCTCCTCCTCTGTGTGTCATTGTGTTGATGAGCGCTGATTGCAGATTGTTATGGTGTTTGCACCTCTCATCTATCTGGCCCATGCTGAGTATTTGGCCAGGCCTGATTGTGTTGATGGTGACACCGGCATCTTGTCCTCGGGTGGGAAGGCCCAATAGTGGTCCAGACATAATGAAGGAGATGTAATCAACCAATGTCACACACAAAAAGTCAAGTGAAAGAAAACTGTTTCTGTGTTCCACCTTCCCGACTGTGCTCTCTGTTGATGGAAATCACACAGTCGTGGTTGTTGATGTCAGTGCTTCTTTTTTTTTTTTTGGCAAACATTTTATGCTGGGCGAAATAGAAAAATTTTTCTTGTTCTCGTCAACAAAGGTGACTTGGAGATAAAGGAATTTACATTAAATTAAGTCAGTGCATTCTCTCTGCGTTGTACATTCTCAGCGGAGAAATGGGTGTTTCTACCTACAACATACTTTTAATCAATGACAACAAAAAGAAAGAAGCAAGTGTTTGGCACTTCGTTGTTCAAGAGATCCTTTCTCTCTTTGTGCACTTTGTCCTCTCTCCGTGCTTTGTTATTTGTTTTGGTGTTCTAATCTCTGCCAAGTCAATAATATTCTTTGTTGTCTGAAATTGTGTGTCGGGAACAAAAAGGCCTCCTCCTTTTGTTGAAAGTACCTGTCTGTGACTTTTCACTCTCTCTCAGACTCCCAGATAAAGTAATCATTAGATGTTGTTTTCTGCCTGCAATTACTTTCAGTTACAATGGGTCAAACACTAGGAAAGCAAAAGGGGTCGAGAGAAGACAAGGCTAGATGGATTACAGGCGAGGAACTGTATAGGTCCCACAAGTGCTGATAAATACGTATGTGGCTCAGAGACTCAGCGTTGTCAGGAGTGTCTCAGTAAATGCATCAAAAGTAATTAGTCTAGAGTATATATGGACAACCTTGCTCTGTTCTTATCTGCATCACATTGTCTCCTTTACAAAAAAAAGGCCATTCGTTACATTTAGAACTATTTGTTTTAAGAAGTAAAAAGGGACAACCGTGGCCCTGCCGTTTCTTATATCTGCCTTTCTATCTTTTGCAACAGAGAATTGCTTTTAAAATTGTGTTTCCGTGGAAAAAGCCGTGTTGAGCTTGTCGAATGTTAATACAAGTCAAAGTTCTCAGGAGTTCTAATGACCGGACAAGGCATGTGCTGTTCCTTGTGTTTCACGTGATACAATAAAACTGTGCTTAAATGTAATTCTGAAGAGGCCTCTACAAACTGTTTACCTCAGCATAGCATAACATGACACAAGTGACCTCAGTGATCTGCCTTCCAAACGCATGCCTTTTTATTTTTTATTTTTTGCTGCTACTAAGGAATACTTTAATTACTTCTTCCTCCATCCCTTTGGCTGCAGGGGTAGTCTGTTTATTAAGTGATGACGTATCAGCCATGTTTCCGGATCCAAGCATCTACTACCTTCACCGAGGCAATGTGTTGTATGCTTTGTGTCTTCTTTTATTATTCTTTTATTAAATAGAAACACCCTCCCCCTTCCCCTCCATGTTTTATTAGGAATACTCATGTGTAGCAAGTCTTTAGGCTAAGCTTTTAAACACTCAAGGTGTACACTACAACAAGTAATCTAAACCATCCTGCAGCATATTAATAACTAAGCTCATATTGTGGATGGGCTCATGTCAGATGTTCTCTTGGCTGAAGTCTGTCTTTTTCCTGCCATATGATGGCGTTCGTCTCTGCCCATTGGGAACTCTTAATATGAATTTTAATTGAGAACAATTTAACACTCGTCCTACATCTTTCCAGTGCTCATGTGTTTATATTAGCCTAACCATAGCTCTGTAGCTGTCACGTGGCATGCTATGTCACCTAGCCCAACTTCACTTACCCTCCCAACATCAGTGCTGTTTAGTTTTCCATCTTTTTTATGTTCAAAGCTACAACAGTGCTTTATCTTAGAAGAACAGTCACCCTGATCATTTTATTGGAGCTGAGATCATTTGAACCATTTTGGTGCATCAGCGTTTGATTTTGGGAACCAAAGCGGTGTTTGGACCAGGACACGAGTAATGATGTCATCGCACTAGGGATTTTACTGTATCTCCTCCTGATAGGAGTAAAGAAAATCAAGTAGGATTTGAGACTTAGAAAGTTCATTTTCAGACTGACTCAGATTTTTTTTCTAGTGATGTCACAGACATTGTCGTGTAATTTCCATTTAGTCCGAAACCAGTCTGGGTTTGCAGCTTCTTGAATACAACAAGAGGAATTCGAACATCAGTACACAGATACTGTACACTCATAAGCTGTGCATCAAAAAATGCTGTGACAATTAGACAGTCGTCTTTCTTTAAAATGACGATTGCCAGAGTTCCGATCAAAGCAATGGCATCCCTCTTTTCAGTGCAACACCAAGGGGTTTTAATAGCGCTATTATTATTAATGACCATCCATTTGCTTATCCAGATTGTACATTTGGAGTGGGCATAAGGCCGGGTGAAGTGATAAAGTCTTGGTAATTACAGACCCAATTATTTCTACTGAGATTCTATTTGTTTGAAATAATCTTTCATATTCTTGTATTTCTGTGTTTTGGTGTCCCTCCAGACACAAGGCACGTGCTTGTATAGACTGTTTCTATTTTTTTCTGTCTCTCTCAGTTTCTTTCTCATTTCCTATCTATCAAACAAGAACACATTACATATAATAACATCTCTGCACTCCTGATAGCTGTATTACTTGAATTCCAGGATGGTTTGATAACTTTTGATAAAAGTCAGAGGCTTCATTTTAAAAGGCTCTTGCATATTTTGGTGCTGTTACACATGATGAATTCAAATTGACTGACAGTGCTAAAATGCTGGACATAAATGCAGATGAAAAATGAAATCTCAGTGAAGTTTTTGATAAGTTAGATTAGTATCAGCGGCCCAATGGCCAGCTACAGAGGTATCGTTCAACTTTAAGCACAACAGCGGCAATATCTGTTACAAGTTTAGGGTGGGATTGTTCTCAATTCAGTCATATGGCAGAGCTGCCGAAAATGAACAAAACTGCAGCCAAGAGACTGTGCAGGATGACAAAATCCACAACACAAGGTTATGATTAATATGTAGTTATAGACATTGAATTATTTGCTGCTGAAAATATTCCCTTAAGCTTTATCTCAAAAACCTGAAAACGTTGGCCAGGTAGTGATTTGTGCTTTTTGAAGCATTAACATATTAGTGTGTGGGACAGCATGAGCCCAGGAGCTGCAGTGTATATCATGAGAATTTAAAAGCTTAGCTCAAAGGTGTCGTATAAATGAATAAAGGATATAGATGGGTAGGATAACAATTTAATAGTTTTTTTTTGTTTGATTTTTTTTTGAAAATTTATGTATATTTGATAAAAAGCACAGTGACACAGCACTACACCTTGTTGAAAACAGGAGCGTCAGCCAATGCAGTAGAGGCCTGGGCAGTGAAATACTGTAGGGCTATTAGGAGAGCTTCTCATTTGTGAATACACAGGTATGATGCATAGATGCATGCAAGTTTCTTGCAAAAGAATTGCAAAGACTGAACCAATTAACTCTGTAGGATGAGTCAGGGGCCTAGTCCACCTTCCTGATGGCTGTTTGAAGAATTTAATGTCCTAGATGCATGCAATTATCCTTTTAATTAGCAATAATGAGTTTGTACATGCTGAAATAATGAGTTGAATCGTGATATGTGTGCAGACCTTAATGTGAAGCTCATCAAGATGTAACAAGCTCTGTTGGTAAATATCATCAACTGTCATGTTAAATATCTCATACTATTGTGCTGAAAAGCCCCATAAGCTGGCTAATATGGATCCTAGCTATGTACGTGTGAGTGTGTGCACATGTGTTTCTGCCTGTTAGAATGTGCATTTATTGGTGGATTTTATGATGAGAAAAAAAGTGAATCTGACTGCAATCCTAAGCCCTAAACCCCAAACAACTTAAATGGCCTCCTGTGTGTCCAGCTGTAGCACCCGAGTGTAAGTTCGAAGGGGCTGCCCGAAGTCTTCTCGGCTCGTGGTGCACGGAGTGGGCGAAAGGCAATTGCGAAATGATCAATTAACTTGTGTTTGCCAAACATCATCATTAAGCAAAAAAAAATAAAAAAATGAAAGTAATGACTGATGAATACGCACACTCTGATTGGTCAGCTGGTCCAGTGAAAATAAACTCACGCTGGATACGTGCCAGCAGAAAGGATTTGCCCACAGACACTAAAGAGTTAGAGTTAGCAGAAGCTGTTCTAGCCATTAAATGAAAATGGCTAAATTTGTGTGAGCATATGCCAAAGTAGCCGCTAGCCAAGCACTATGTGTTAT
>VOQJ01047956.1:6177-20147 GCA_015052665.1 Apistogramma diplotaenia | reverse complement strand
GGACCATGGCCTCGGACTTAGAGGTGCTGATTCTCATCCCAGCCGCTTCACACTCGGCTGCGAACTGTTCCACTGCGAGCCGGAGGCCACCACCCGATGAAGCCAACAAGACCACATCATCCGCAAAGAGCAGAGATGAGATCCTGAGGCCACCTGGTTACCAGGTCTCCTCCTATTAATTCTGAAAAATTATTTGCAGTATATCCTGCACTCATTTATTTACATCAAATTAGAATGATCAAACTTCAGAGCTACATTTTGCAAACTTTCTGACTATAAATAAGAGCCTCAGGGTGCTACCAAAAAAACGAGTTTAAAAAAAATCTGCTTTCACTGACCCTGAACCTTCTTCAACCCAGTTTTGAATCCTTGCATGAGAGACAGTGACACCCACAGTATGCAGTGATTGGCTAGATGTGCGGTTGCCTCTAAAACTTTTCCTACACTTTGAGTGAAACATGAGTGCACACTGTGAATGTCTCCAATACAGAAAATATCTGAGAGTGTGTACTGCAGACCGCAAAGATTTGTAAAAGGCACTGAAACTTTTTTAGGCAGAAAGACGAAATTATAAGAACTGCTACAAATAAAAGTGTCACAATGTTATGAAATGCTAAGAAATTATTTCTTAATGGTCTGCCTCTTTCTTTCTTTCTTTCTTTCTTTCTTTCTTTCTTTCTTTCTTTCTTTCTTTCTTTCTTTCTTTCTTTCTTTCTTTCTTTCTTTCTTTCTTTCTTTCTTTCTTTCTTTCTTTCTTTCTTTCTTTCGAGGTAATGTGTTAAGTGCAGGTGTTGGGCAAAAACAGCAGAACACTGGGCTGCGTCAGGATTTGCAAATTCTTTTTTTAAGTCTTTTTAACCTACTTAGGAATAAGATATATGTGGCTTTGCAGCACAGGACACTGTACTGTGCACCTTCTCTTTAACCACCACTCTTTCATGCAGATGACCTGAGAAAGACACGGAGGGAAAATGTGAAAGAAAGAAGTGACGGGGAGCTGCACGCAGAGAGACCAGGACACTGAGCCGCAGGAAAACAGCGAATGAGGAGAAAGGAAGAAAGACAGACAGAAAGAAAGAGGGTAGATTGAGAAAGAGAGACAGAGCGCCTTTAATTGCTTTGAGGGAGCATGACAATTGAGAGGAGAGTAGAGGGAGGAAAATCTCCAGCAGTATTGATCAGTCCAGCTCTTCCATTTCAGTTGCCTCCACCCCCTCCTGCGTCTCCCCCTTCACCCAATTTGCACCCGTAATTTAAATTGGAATGTGTTTGTGTTTGCGTGTGTGTGTGTGTGTGTGTGTGTGTGTGTGTGTGTGTGTGTGTGTGTGTGTGTGTGTATGTTGAGGTCATTTTGCACTACGTTTGTCCTTCACTGTGTGCCTACATCTCTTTTGTATTCATTTACTTGTTAATGTGCCTGTCTATCACGTGTCAGTGCAGAGAAACCAATAGTAGTGCAGCAAACAGTGGCCACTAATGATGTTTGTGTGTCTGTATGTTGTGAATTAAAAGCTAGAGGTGATAAAGTTTGTTCAAATTGTGTCCACAATAAGATGGTTTCAGGGATTTGACGCAACTGTGTCTCTGTGTGTGTTAGCTGTGTGTACAGCAGGTGATGGGCACGGCGGGGTGTCGGAGGGGAATATCCTCCCCAATCGATCTCTTCTACCTTTGGAATGACCCTGCGCCTCCTCTGAGACCTAATGAGTCACAAGTCATCAGGGGGCCAACACACATACACTCTCAGAAACATAAAGACACATTAAACATCAAAAATATGCTCCAAACAGCAGCCACATAAGTTCTATTTTCTATTTTAATAATATTAATAATAATGTAAGAGAAATGCACACACAGGTTGACAGACATTTAAAGCATTGGCTGGTGGTGGGGTCACCGTCAAGTCTACGACCTTCCACCTCAGTCCCAGACTGAATCAATTCCTAACCAGACAGAAACCCGCCCCGCCACCACGGTCTCCCCACACACAATGACCAGAGCGCTGCTGGTTCTGTGAACAATAGGACGGACCTCAAGAACCTGAAAAGACCGAGTGTGTGTGAGCCTGTGTGTGACGGGCACTAAGGTCAAAGGAAGCATGTCTGTTAGTGAAACGCTTAAACCCAATATACCAGTGATGGGCTGCTGGTCTGGTCAAGGAAAGAAAAGAAAAAGAAAAAGAAAAAGAAAAGCATGTTCAGCACATTTCATACTTTGAGGTGACTGAAGATGCTGCATTTAAAATACTGGACAATTTAAAAGAAAACTAACACAAACATGCGGGCAGACATTGATGTGTTCTGATGTATGCTCTCAGTTTATTACACCAAAGAAACCTGTTATCAGTCACAATGAAGTGATTAAAAAATTGTAAAATAGATGTGAAATGATGAGGCCATGCCTGCCGAGGGTGCTTAAACTCAGCTTTCACATTAGCTAAACTGCACTGCAGCAACTCTCTGAGGTTCAGATTCTCTGAAAAACAGCCGTCACGGTAACCCCAAACCTACCCTTTGATTTGGGGATAGTAAAAAAGCACATTTTTGGAAAAAAAATGTTTTGTCTCGTTGCAGATGTTCATCTGGTTTGTCTGAGTTTCTGTAATTATAAAATTAGATGCTGAAGACAAAAAAAAACAACAAAAAAACAAGAAGAAAAAACAAAAACTTGCATTTAAAGCACCAAGAACTAAATAACAAAGATTATGGGCAGCATTGTGGCGTTGTGGTCGCACTGCTGCCTGACAGCTCAAGGGCTGTGTTCGAATCCACCTTAGCTTGGGCCTGTGTGGAGTTCACACGTTCTCCCTGTGTTTGCATGGATTTTCTCCAGGGACTCTGGTTTACCCCCACAGTCCAAAGACATGCATGATAAGAGAATTGATGTATGAATTGCAGATGTTACTTTTCACATCAAGCCATGCCTCTAGGAATGTTGCAGTTGATCCTGCCATATAAACTGACTACAGTCAGTGAGGTTCACATCACTGTTTAATAAGGAGGTAAATAGAAAGACTTAAATTTCTAATAAATTAAAGCATTTTGAAATTAAACGCTTCTCATTTAACTGGGGGAACCCCCTGTATGATGTCAAGGTACTCCCAGTACTGTGACATCATAGTGGTTAACCCAGTTTAACTATCAAATAGCACTGATGGTTTGCAGAGTGCTGAGGCCAGCACGTACAGCAGTTTACTGCACCAAAATCAATGATTTTAATAAGAGTTGTGGAGAAGTGATCTACATAACAATGTCAGAACAGATTTTTTGTTTATTGTTAGCAGGCGTTATGTTTGACTTGTTCTAAATGAGGTGCATCAGCGAAGTGGTTTAGTTCAGACTGAATTTAACCCTCTGAGGTCTAAGTCTCATTGTGACGACCCCGAATGGAAAGATGTAACCTTTTTCAAATGAACAAGTGAAAGAAAAAGAGGGAAGATAATCTATATGGATGCAAGGTCATCTGACTGAAAGCATCATATATTTAATAAACCTGCCATAAGTACTTGCAGTCTGCAGAAGTCTGCTTCTTTCATTAGATGTCTGACAAATCAGTCCAGTGTGGCGGTGTGGGAGGATATTACATAACAGAGTAGAAAACTTACAGCAAAGACTGTCTCACCCTGCACTAAAAAGGTGCTGAAGTACCTAACTATTTCATCTGTCTGGGTTTAGTGTCCCGTGATTCAGTGCGCTTGCACAGTCTGGCTAAAGTTAACGGGAAACACATGGGCATAATTGAATGCTGTCTCTTTTACAGCTCGGGTCCAGTAACTTTTGCTGTGGTCTTAAACATTTATGGTATTTAGATAAAACGTCAGTATGTTTTTCATCTCAAAATCACAGCCAGGTTTTTCTTTTCTTTTTTGTTTTTGTTATTAGCAGCTAACACACCCTGATGATGCACTCCGCCTCTCGCCCTCTGACAGCTGGAGCTGTTTGCAGGTTAGAGTTAGATTCAGTTTACTGGAGATGACATTTTCACCTTTGGGGCATTCCCAAATGAAAATCACAGGAGATGAATTGTGAGGCTAAGATGCACGTAAGAGACTAGACTGCAAGGTAACATCTTCTAGTTTCTGAAAGTCCTTGTTTAGCTCTGTGTGTCATCACATTCAGTAACCCCAAACCTACCTCAGACCTCTGTTTGGAAGAAAGGAAAACAGAAAACATGTTGATAGTTTTTGTGTGTGTCAGTTAGAATGGTTATTTTTTGTCCTGTGATTGCTAAGACTCTGTAAGATAAATGACATTCAGATTGCCTAGGGTCACAGTTAGGGTCAGCATTGGGGTCGTCATAGAAGGATTTATATACTGTTATTTATATTTTCTATTTTACATTTGTAATATTCATTGTCAATAGATTAGGAGTGAGACTAATCCCAAAATCAGTTTAAATTTTGTATCCAGAAATGATTAATATTACATGTGCTAAGTGACTATTTTTGGTCATTTCCAGGTACTTTTTATATGACGCCCATCCAGCGCCTCGAGAAGAAAGTGACTTCAAGAATGCAGTTATGGCCTAATTTTATATAAAGTATGTTGTAATGTTCTCAAATACATTTTCCTTTCTTAAATGTTTTTTTTTCTTGGACACTTATTAAGATTTTTTTTTTTTACCACTTGCACAAAAGGAACCAAATATAGTAACTTTATTGACCTCAATCTTACACATGAAAATGAAACATTTTGAAAAATGTGATTCAGTCCTGTTTTATCCTCCAATAACATTTGTAGGTTGAAATTTCAAAGCATTTCAGTGAGAGCACGATTAAGGGTGAAATTCGAGAAATTCGAATAGAAACGAATTGAAGGCAGGTGGATGATATATGGAGGGAGGAGCTGCGGATGACATGTGCCAGCCTGTGTCTTTCTCCAGGTCAACTGCCAAGCCATCAGATGATGAGGCATCAAGAGAGAACTACTGTAGATAGATCTTCCTAACTCCACTCCTAAGTGATTCATCCTGTGGATTTTAAGAGGGAAAATTTACGTGTGTTGTCACAACTGCATAACGTACAGCAAATGTGGTTTGACATGGCTCGGCATGGTTTACTGATAAGGCAATACAAACGTCTGAGTCTCCTCCTTGTTCCTGTAAAAGCTCTGTAATTTGGTGCTTACTCCTACCACAGCTAGAAAATCTCACACATGTAAGAAAGAAAACACTTGTCTGCAGTGTGTCAGAGAAGTGTGTAAAATAGGTCAGAATGAAAGAACTCTTTAAACTGAGAGTTAGAATGACACTCGAATTCCAGGTCAAAGACGGTAAATCACAAGAAAAGATGAGCCAACCTTTGACCGTAGCTAGGTTGCCTTCAAAGATTTAAAAAAGTACTTCTCGAATCTTTTTCTAATTTTTTGTTGGCTGCAGTGAAAAATGTCAGAAGGTTAAGGAAAGCTGTGATGGAGAATTCACAAGGGCTTCACCACTTAACATCCTCCAGGTTATTGGCAACCCTTTAAGGTTAGCAAAGGGTTTGTTTTAGCCACGTGCTGAATCTGCAAACTTTCAAAAACTGGAAGACGTTACTTTTCAAATGAAGTGTCACATGCTTTGCACCTGCACCTCCAAACACACCAGAATTCTATAAAAAAGACGAAATGTTAACCAAAGCCAAACTCTGCGACTAACCTGAACCCCCGACAGGGCGCCAGTGGCCTGGTAGATGTTAAGAGCTTAAGAGTCTAACTCAAACTAAGCAAATGACTTCACCACACAGCAGTGACAACATCAGGCCAGACTGTATATAACATATACTGGGTTAACGTTGCTGCTATCATAGGGTTTTTGTGAGCAGATGAGTACAAAAAGCGATTTATCCTGAAAAAAAAGAATTCCATTCCACATTGAGCACCTTTCAGCAGGCTCTTTAAAACACTTTTAACCCTGTTAAACCATGCAGTACCTGACCGCCCTGCTCAAACTGTTTATTTGACATGCTGCTGAGAGAACTGCTGTGAGTGTGAGGCACAATGTGTGCATGAACACACAGTTGTATGTGTGTGTGTGCTTTGATAAGTTTATACATGTGCATTCAAGCTTGCGCAGTCATTCTGGTGTGTTGGTGTGTGTGTGTGTGTGTGTGTGTGTGCGTTCACACTGGCACTAGGCCTTGCTTCCTTCCTTCCTGTTCAAGTGAACCGGGTACCAACGCTTCACTCCACAGGGATGACAGTTTCAGCCTGTGTGCCTGCCCTCGTATGTGTGTGTGTGTGTGTGTGTGTGTGTGTGCACTTGACACTTGGCTGAACAGGGTGGTCCTAAAGGAGTAGTCTATCAGTCTAGTTCCTGATTCTCAGAAACACACACACACCTGCAATATGATGCTAGGCAAATGCCCCAAATATAACCAAAACCACGTGACGCACACTGGCTGACCGGATCCTTCTTTCACACCTGTCCTCCGCTCCCTCTTTCAGTTCTTTTTTCTTTATCACTTCATCCCAAGTGTTCACTTTTGTCAGCCCGTCTCAATTTCTAAATGATGAAGTTATTTCCACATCTTCTTCGTGCAAAATAGGAAAAACATTGAACTCACACAGAGACACCCACCTGCCCTCTGTGCCTCTCTCATTCTGCCTCAGACAGAGTTGTGTGTTGGGTTTGTGTAGGAGCACAGGGATGGTTTCAATATTGCATCATTGGGATGCATCACGTCTGTGTATGGGGTCAGAGCGCTATCATGTTGCCAATCAGCAAAGCAGCTCGGAGCCCTCATCAGCTTTTGATTGCATTTAGAATGGCTAATTAAATAAAATATGACATTATGTAAATGTCTGTGTCTCTGCCATATGGCCCCAGGCAGTGCCCCCCTCACCCAGCTCCCTGCCCTTACCCAGCCCGCCTCCAGCACACCAAGGGGCAACCAAGTGTGTGTGTGTGTGTGTGTGTGTGTGTGCTCAAGTTCACAATGTGATTGAAAGTGAGGGAGAGGGAACAAAGTAGTTTTGGGCTGACCAGCCAAGTTTCTCTAAGCCTGCTCATTCACTTCATTTATTTTCTGTTTAATGCAGCATTAAAGGCCTTTAATGTTGTTGGTGTCAATATATCACATATCACATGACTGTATCAGACTATTTGTTAGATCAGTTAAATGATCCCACAGTCCAAAGACACACAGTTAGAGGGGTTAGGTTAATTGGTGAATTACCCGTGGTGTGAATGTGAATGTGTGAAATTTTCTACACCTAGAAAACCTAAAAAGAAAAAGCTGTAACAGAAAGACTGCAATTATAACATTTTAATAAAGTTTTCATGATGAAAATATCACATTTTGAGGAAGTGAGAGAAAAAAGCTGCTGGTGATTTGGAGAGCACAGTTCATGCACGCACTGGATCTCTGATAGTGCTGCGTGGAGGCTACTCAGACAAAATGTGAGACATGGACACATTTGTGCAGGTAACCTTTTCAGTCAGAACACCTTCATCAGCACTTTTACCATTCTTTACAGCCTGAACTCAAGATGGCTGAATCCTCTATGTGTTGCAGATTGCATATGGTATGAGCATGTATCTGACTATATGCATGCATGCGTGTGTTTGTGTGTCTGAGGGGGTTGCTGCCTGTCCCAGCGATAAGGCATATGGAGCAGGCCCAGTGTTACCAGGCCAGTCACACATACAGATAAGAGCAGATAACATTCACTGGAAGAACTGCTGCAGGCTCTATGCGACACACACCTCACAACGCTGTGTGTGCATGTTTTTTTGTTGTTTTTTTTTAACAGAGGCTCTTTCTTGTTTGTGTGTGTGAGCATACAGTCCCTTAAATTGTGTACATCTGTGTGTCTGGGAGCAATTTTTTTTGCACATGGGTGTGAGCGTGCATCTTTGCAGAAGATTATGAGTTGTTATTACTGTTCAAAAAGTTTTAAAGAACTCCTTTGTGTTTGCTGTTCATTCCACTGCACTGTGCTCGTGATTCAATAAAGCAGCCCACCACTTCTGCAGTGGAGGAGTCAGTCCATAAATCGCTTTGTGTGTGCATGTGTGTGTTTCTTTTATTATTGTTTTTTACTTCTTTTTTTTTTTTTCCAGACTAATTTTAAATAAGCAGCACACGCTTCTTCAACACTGGCTCGTTTCAGCTCCACATTCTTTAAAAGGTTTAGAGCTGCCCAGTACAGCCGCAGCCTTTACTGGTGATGATGGAGCAATTATTTTGGAAGGGTTAAGGGTTCAGTACCTTGCTCAACGGGCAATATTTAAGGAGTATGTATTCCCTTTTCCAGCTCACATGCTCTCAGGTATCATTGGCATTGCTGTTCTCTGTTGGTCCCGAGTCAGAAAAAACATCTTTGTACCAGAAAAATTCTTTTTGGAAAAGCAGGAACGTTTGATTAATTGTGCAAAGGGAAAAATATGCTGCTACAGCGTAGGGTGCAGTACTTGAATTACTTTTATTCTATAATTGATTGGATTTTTAACTTAGTAATATTATTAAGTGTAAATTGGTCAGGGGAAGCTTAACTAGCACAGGGACTAGAATTCTGTTCACCTACACTTAACTTATTGGGACGTTTGCTTAGCATTCCAAATAGAATACAATAGAATAGAATGCCTTTATTGTCATTATACAGCTGTACAATGCGATTGGGGGGCAACTCCAGTTCAGTGCATTTTACAAAATAAAATAATGATTATGAAATATATACATTTAAAAAACAATGATGATAACATGATGTACATGTACATGTGATTGGTGGGTATCTCACTTATGGATTAATATCAGATACTGTAAATGACAGAGTGATAGATACTGTCCAGTGTGAATAGAATTGCACAAAGCTGTGGTATTACACAGTTAGAGTGTGAGAGTTCAGGGTGGTTATTGCTGTGGGAAAGAAACTTCTTGAGTCTGTTTGTTCTGGCTTTGATGCTCCTGTAGCGCCTGCCAGAGGGCAGCAGGTCACACAGGTCAAAGCCAGGGTGTGAGCTGTCCACGATGAACTGACAAACAGAAAAAAAAAGAAAAAAGAAGTGAAGTGAAGAGCCGTGAGCTGCTGCATCCGTGCATGCCGCCATCTTGTCCTAAGTCCTAAATAAGCCATAAGCA
The DNA here is from genome assembly GCA_015052665.1 of Apistogramma diplotaenia. NCBI lineage: Eukaryota > Metazoa > Chordata > Actinopteri > Cichliformes > Cichlidae > Apistogramma > Apistogramma diplotaenia. The sequence goes on along the minus strand of VOQJ01047956.1, from coordinate 11,086 downwards.
AGTCGAAAAAGACAAAATTCCAAAATGTATGTATCCATAATGTTTCTGCAAAACCAGAAGTTTTTTTAGAATTTTATTCCTTATTGTCTCAGAGCTTTATTCATAAAAGCAAGCTGATTCAAATGTATTGCTTTTAAGTCTTCCAGCATCAGCCTTTTCAGCAAATATTCCAAAATTAGATCATATATCCATAATAATCCAACTTCTCTTGTAGCGGCTACAGTAGAACAAATGCGGAAGCGACACATTTATGTGAAACATAGATTCTGGGAAGGTCACGGACAAAGTCAGATGATTGGTCCCATTTATCTAACTGCAGGTTTTCAGTGTGCTCCTCTTGTACTATGCTCGCACGTATTTCATCCCAAACCTTGATGTTTGCTGTTTGAACTTTAAACACTATAACAGTCGGTATTATTGTTCAGCTGTGATTATTAATAGTTTATTAATGTTTGTTCTGCAAGTACAAGCAACAAATAATTCGTTTTGGTTGTTCAGGGTGGAGGACTTATTTGCATGGCCATTATTATTATTTCATCTTGTAACTAAAAGCATTTTGGAACTTTGAAGACAAAGGCTCCCTCAGACTTAGAAAATCATCCTTTTATAGTCATCTTCAAAAATCCTTCGTAAAAACCTGACAAAACTTTAGGAAAAGTTAACGTGTTTAAAGAATGCACTTTTTGGCTTTTGGCTCACATGTTGTGCTTGAAATTAAACAGCACATTCGCTAAAACGTCAAACTATTTAAATATCTGAGACATGTGAACAAGAAGGTTTTGGATTTGTTGAAGCACAGCCTTGATGAAGGAGCAGAAAGCAATGTCACACTTTTGTCAGCTCCTCGGGATCTGAACCATGCAGGTACGAGGCAAATGAAGCAGATTCTTCAGATGCTTTCTTAAGCTAAGACACTACTTTTCCCATTTCTCTCTTATTGCTTTTCCCCCCACAGTCCCTTGTTGCCCCTGCCCGCCAAAAATATTATTCTTCTAATTTTAATGCCCCCCTTTTTCCATTCTCTGTCCGTGCACCAAAACCAGATCACAGAAGGGGCTGCTGCAAAGTGAGAGAGGTTGTGGTTGGCATACATACGCCCAGAGGGGCCCAGGCCTGTCAGCTCAGTAGCCCCACATCTGGAGCCTCCCACTGGGCCAGAAGCCTCCCTCCAGCCCTCCTCCTCCTCCTCCACCACCACAGAAACTCCCCAGAGAGTACTGAGCATAAATGCACACCCTGACAGGAAAATGTGCACATAGACTTAAATGCCTCATTTGCGCGCACAAACACATTTTAAAAGTACATGCATGTGCAGAGATACACGTGCAGACATATCCACACCTATATGACTCTCACACAACCGAGAGGCACACAAACTGAACTCTGAAACATTATGCTAATCTACAGCTGGTGGCAGAGGATTGCACTCTGCTCAGCCTCATGCCAAACTCTCTTTCATTTTTATAAGATTAATCAGGAGGAAGAAGAGAACGTGAGCGATAAATGCTGCAATAAGAGAAGTTAACCGGACAGCGACTCGCTCTGACGCTCCGCAGCACACTGACACGTGCAGTAACACACATGACAACAAAACAGTGTTAAACAACCAGGTCACAGTTTACGTCCTGCACCCACAGACATCCTTTCATGAAGGAACTAAAACAACCTAAAAATAAATAATAAAATAATATTCAGCTTGTTTTGTAACAGACTGATGTTTGGGTTTTGAAGGTCATAATGAAAAAAAAATATATATATATAAAGAGTAATACTTTGGTACTATTTGTGTTTGTCTCCTTTTGCACTTTATCTAATCTTTTCTTCCTTTACCTTAAACATTCTGTGTGTCTGTGTATAGTTGACTGACTGACTGACCCTTCTCATGAAAGCTTTCTTAAACTTACGGTAACATAAGTGCATGAAGAGTATGAAGCGCATGCTGAGAAGATCACAGATTCTGACAGAACACAACAGTTCATATGAATCTGTGCACAAATCCATGTCTATCCATAAGGTTAGATAAGGCCTGACACCTAAAGCATAATGAAATATTACTGAATAATGTTATTACTTTTATTTGACTTCCAGCCAATTAATGTGTTTTTTCAATGTTAATATTACTTCTAACCACTGTGATACACTTTATCCTTTACACAGTTGCATATTATAGTCCTGTCTTTATTAGTATAAATACATCAGTTGAATTATTTCTTGTCATCAATGCATACATATACTCTATAGATGACTACTGTATTTCCAGGGCCAATATACAGGACCTAAAGGAAATATGTGCTCCTTATGTCCAGATTTAGCAGGACACTTCCAGGAGATCCATGTTAGAGCTGCTGCTGTAGCCCCACGAGACAAGGGTGGACATATTGTTTTGACTAATAAGAACCAAGTGAATAGTAATTTGAAGTCTCCTCCTTTCCGCTTCCAAATAAGTAGGTCAAATGCTGATCTTTTTAGAAATGTCGTGGTATTCTCAGTAAGTAAACTGTGAGATGTTTTAAGAATGATCCCCCCAAAAACAATCAAATCAAAGCACATGTTACTTGCATGTTAAAAACAGTTAAATCCCTTTAGTGTGACGCAAATCTGTGATGTCAAAGGAACAATCTATAGATCCAAAATCCAATTCGAAAAGGTAATCTTAATAATCGCATTAACTACGGTCCTAATATCAATGAGAAGAGCCGTGGTGTTGCAGGTGCTGCGGGGTTTTGGTGGTCAAATGTAACCCTCCTTTCTCAGTAACACACGAGGAGCAGAGAGCCAGCTGAGGGCCAGAGTGCGCTAACTCATTGCCAGTCAGTGTGGTGTTGTGTGATGATAATAAGGATAACTTCCTCCAGGATAATGGAGCCGAAGCATATTCAGGCCTCAGTGTGCGCTGTCCCTGAGGATGGCCCTGTCTGCTGTGAATATTCTGCATTTAAATGGTCCATTAGAAGCCAAACAAACACAGACAGGCCTCCATACTAATGACCAACGGGGTCCAGGGGTGAGGTAGGGCACCTGCCATGTCTGTATGTGTGTGTGTGTGTGGGTGGGAGAGACCCAGACAGTGTGTGTAGGAAGATGATGTGGTGTGTTGGTAACAGACAGTGAGAATTTAAGTGTGCGCGTGTTGGACTGGGAGGCTGATTGTGTGTGACATGGGTCAGGAGGGGAGAGCTGGAGCGGGGTGGGGGTGATTGAGAGTATGAGCTCTCTGGCCAGAGGGGAATCCTCTTCTCGGTCCCAATGGGTGCTCATTTGCATGTCTGTCCCATTTATGTGTGTTTGCGTGCTCTCACATTATCCATCCTTTGAATAATATGTCTTTGTTGGCTTGAATGCATTTGCTTGTGCATATATATGCATATTGCCCATCATATTGTCATGTGCACAAGTTCATGTACATATTCACTTGAGTGTGTGTGTGTGTGTGTGTGTGTGTGTGAGAGAGTTGCAGGGGTTATTCTAATAAGAGGATGGTAGTTGTGGACCCCGGGCCCTGGTCGGCCCCTGCCTCATTATCATTATTAATATTTGAGGAATAGCCTGTGCTGGGTGGACAGATGCCCTCTTCTCTCAGCACGCAGCGACTCATGAAATGTGACAGGGCTCGTCCTCGTCCACCTCTGTAGTCTATCAGAATATGAGGATTGAGGTGTCTAAGCCAGGGGGAACTGAAGTTCACATGGAGTTATGGAAGGATACAGACAAGATCAAATACAGCATGACTGCTGAAATCTAAATTCTGATTAAATAATGGTGCTAAGATGTATTGAAGACTGCCTTATGGTTGTAGCTAGTTAGCATTATAATGTGATGAACATAATAATGTATTACATTCTGTATAGTTATAGGAACATAGATACCTACTGTAGCCACATAAGAGATGCTTCAAAGAACACAACGGCCTGATCTAAGACTGCTTCTTTGTCATAGAATGTAAAGCATCAGTCGGGAAGGTGTGAAAATGAAAACTGATTATCTTGTTCCAGCGCTCTGTGACATGAGGTTGGATAGATTAGATGACACACGAACATCTGATGCTAAGTTGATGCTCCTGAAACACAAGAAACACGCAGGTGTGAAGATGTGAGTGACTCTGAAAACTGAGACCATGAAACTTGGATCTTTGCTTTGACTTTCTCAAAGTTTCTTAACTTAAAGTGTTTGAGAAAGATCTTCGCAGGCTCAGGAGTTATCAACAATTCAAAAGTTGACCATGTCTTTATTTCTTTTTTCGTTAGTTCGTTATTCAAAATCTTTCAGTCTGACTGGAATTATTATTATTGCATTATGTATTTTCCATTTCCATTGCTAATCTCAATCCATCTGGGGAACCTGGGTGTGCAGTGAGTTTTATCCTCTCTGCTCACCACACTCACAGACTGAGGCAGACAGACAGACAGAAGTGGAGAGACAGACAGCGAGAGGAGGAGAATAGTTGTTTGCACCATTAAATGCTGGAAACAAATGCAGCAGTTCTTCAAACAAGTGCCGACTCCTCTGTGATATATTTGCATATTCATGAGGAAAGGTTTTCTCTCTCTATCGCTCTCTTTTTTGTTTTGCATGCTTCTGTGAGTCACAGGGGGGCGAGTTATTGGTTTCTTGTGACATTCTGGGTGTTTTTTCCTTAATGCCAGCTGCACAAAATAATCCAGATAATACAAACACATACATGTACAAGTTCATTTTAAACCGTTTACATGTGCAAAGGAACCAGCTCCTGTTCTGCAAGCCCTTCCTCTCCCTCATGAACTTGATGGCTGACACTTCCTGCTACACCATATAGACACATACTGTGTACACATACATATATAGGGGTCAGTGGTACTCTGCTAAAGGTACAACCAGGTAAGAACCCACGCCCCCCAACCCCAACCCAAAATCACACCTCCCTAAACCACAC
>VOQJ01047955.1:37638-59147 GCA_015052665.1 Apistogramma diplotaenia | reverse complement strand
GTTTAATACAATACAGGAATAAGCTACTGTATATAACCCATAATAGTTTCTGGATGAGAGGAACATGACTTTTAATGAACTTTACTACTTGGAAATTTTAAGGCACCTGCGAAGGGGCAGCCTGTCCATGGTACCCACCTCTCACCCAGTGATAGGTGATGTCCTGAAGACTGACGCTCATCAAGGACATGTTCAAAGAGACCAGCAATGAAACTTAAGGACTACTACACACTGCAAAAGGCATGGCTGAATCATCTACGTCATTTTCCATCATTTTATGCCTTTGTACATTCAGTGTAGCTGCTTTGGATTAATAATGCCTTCAGCACTGTGAAAATAAATGCATATATTTAGGACAAAAATATCTTACATTAGTGAAACTTTTTGTTGCATTTCTTCCAATATGCGGTACATTATCCAAATCTGACAAAGGGAATAAAGTGAAAAAATACTAAATAAATAATTACATACAGCTACTATTTTTCAATTTGTTTTACTGAGTTAAAATTCTTTTCAAATGAAGCCTTCAATACAGTGAGCATGAATGCATCTCATAAAAAAGACTTTTTTTGTTGATTCTTTTCCAAAAGAAATGAATAAAGAAAAAGAACGACACCATCTGAGTTTGGCAAATGATCGTGAAAAAAGTGGAATGAGAAGCACCAAATAAAATCTAAATATCTGTAATCAAAGATTTCAAGACTTTATGCCAACTTGAAAAAAGTTTAAATTGTTAACATATCTTGTTCTGTCTCAGTTGTTCTAATCCAGTAAGGCATTCATTGAATATTGACCCAATAGACAATCATATATCCATACATCCATAATGGTCAGACTCAGTGATCTACTGCTCATGAGCCATGCAAATGCCCCAGATCTATTGCATTCTTGCCAGCATCTAACCTCTTCAGAATGGGTAGGGGCAAATTTAGCTGGCTGAAATCATAGCCTCTTTATGTGGTATTCGGTCTGCTAGACGTTAAGTAGGTATAATCTCCACTCCCAAAGGTAGATCACACGGAGTTTCTGCTTTCAGTTCTCGTATTATTTCTGAGGCTTTTATGTTCTCTTTAGGGTCAGAGCTTTATCAAACACAAACCGCAACTGAGCCCAAAATCACTCATGCAGAGACTGAAAATGTGTATGAGGGGGGAAAGAAAAAAAACCAACCCAGAATGGAAGTGATGCAAGTTCCATGCATATCACTGCCAAGTAAGTAAAAACAGGAGTATATTGGGATATGTGGCATGGCTTTAGAACATTTTTGTGTTGATCCATTAGGAATTTGTCTGTTCATTCTAAAGCCTCTTTGAGGGAGAGTGAAAGAGAGGAGAGAGATAGAGAGTGAGAGTGTGAGTGTTAGAAAGCTATAACACAGAAACACTCCCTCCCCCACACACTCACACAGATGTGGAGTTGCCAGAATATTTATCTGCTTTGAGATGTACTTACAGTGTGATGCATTTTTCTATCAAAAGTAAATCTCCCTATCATTACACAACAGTTGCCATCAAGATTAGCTGTTCCCGTGGCAGAATGCTAATGCCCTGGAAGTTCCAGCAGTGATTTTATTGGTGCAGTGATCAACTTTACAGAGAAATTCCTTTCTTCCTGTGGCTGCCATCACAGCATGATATTTCCAAAAACAAGCTGTTCACCACTTAAAGTATTTCATGAGTTTTCACCTTCAATTTGGCTTCACTGTTTTTCTAAATTTATAGTTCGTGTGCCTACAAACGATGTTTCCACAAATTCTAAGCTTACTTTGACAGTTAATGTTATCTTGAAAGTCCTCTTTTAAATTAAAACATCTTCAAAGATGTAGTAACTTTGAGCACAGACAATAAAAATTCCCTAATGCATTCTACTGCATGTGCTGGCAAGAGGAAAGACACTCTTTGTAACTAAATGGGAAGTCCCCAGGAATCACTCCACCATCACATCAGCCATCAGCTATAAACTCTTCTATCTTAATGACATCCAAAGCACCACACCAGCAAAGGAGCCATTTAGACCATTTACTATTGCTGTACCACTATACATTCTACATCCTTTGATGCAAAGCCTGTCACCTAAGCCGTTAAGAAAACAGCAGGGCAACTGGTTCTCAAGGAAATTGTTTATGTGTCATTTTGATAATATTATGGTTTCCTAATGATGTCCAAAGGCTATGACTCAAACTGCTGCAAATGTGACAGCAGAGAACTACATCTTCAGTTATTTCTGGGCAACATGGTGCTGCTGAAGTACCCTGATCTAATTGTACTTTAACTGTGGGAAATGTTTATATGGCAAATATGACTTTCATGCAGGGAGTATAAATGTTATCTCTTAGCCAACAATATGACTGCCTAACATATATATTATGATAATTAATCATCCATTATTAACTGTAAGTAATGCTCATGGGTCTGTCGGGTTTGACTGAAAACATTATTACTAGTGTAGAACAATAACATTTAAAAGGACCAGAGAATAAAAGAATGACTCCAGTTCAGCACTACAGTTTTTACTTTATGAATACAGTATGAGTCCTACTGTACCTAATCTGTTCTGCACATCTGCACACACTTCAGTGTTTTTTTTAAATACCTTTGATTTTAATTCACTGCACAGGAGAAAGTCTTATCCAAAGCTCATCCCTCTTTTCTGGATCTCCAATGGGATATTTACATAAAATGTTGTTCAACCCAAGGCCATAGAACTCTGTCCCGTTGTGCACAGCCGGCATATTAGTAGCTCATGGCAGCCACTGATAGTTACTGAGCTATACTGTCTAAATTGTGGGTGTCCTAGGTTGTCATTGATAAGAGGAAACAAGCCAGGGTTAGCCACAGACTTTCATTGACTGTATAAAAATATTTGTTTTTGCAGTTTCCATAACAAATATGTAAAAAATAGCAATGCATACAATAAATAAATGTACTTTTTTAGAATTAGGGCCATGCACAGACACATGCAAACACACATGACAAAACAACAACAAAATCCCTATAAGAAAACAAAACAAAATAAGACCCATTACTAATGGAGATATCTGCCTGCATGTATTGAATTTATAACATAAATGTAGAAGAGGTCAGATAACATCATAGCTCATTTTTATAATAGAGCACTTCAGCTGCCATCATAGTTTTCCTATGTTTCCTAATTTAGAGATCTTTCTCTAAATTTTTATCCAAATACTTATATTCACCCTGGGTTGCTAAAGATATAATGCAGATTCAGAATTTCAGTATTAACATTGCTCATTAAATCTAAACTATTTTAAGCATGTTGTAAGAGAATGATATTCTGTGACTATCTTTAACATTTCTACAAATAAGTTTTAGTGACCACATTCTAGAAAAGATGCAAAAAAATTCACCCATTCATAACAATGGGTAAGTGTTTCCAAACTTTTGACTTTTTGGTACTGTATATAACATCACTATGGTCATTATAACCATGTATAATATGCATAAAAAATAATGCAGCCATTGCTGAGCAGTAGGTATGGCTTTAATATTGCTCAATCGTGAGTCATAGGCTGTATTATTTATGACCATGATGCATCCCTGATCAACATGCTAAAGTACAGAGTGCTCAGCCCAGCCCAACTCAGAAGTTGTCATCACAGACTAAACAATAAGCCTGCAGCTTAGAATTGATGTTAGTATAAACAGATTGGCTATTATCTAGAAATTTGGGATTCTCCAGTGTCTCACTATTTAGCTACTGCCAGCTGTTCAGTGATCTAGGTCAGTTGCTAGCTTTGAGGAATCCCCACTTTTTACATTTCAGTCAACAATAGTCAAATAGATATAGCCAGTCACATAGCACAATATGATTAGGCTAAGCCAATCAGACCTGAGAAAGAGGCTGCATATGATTAGCATATATTAGCACAGTAATGGCAGACGATGGACAGACAGACAGAACAACACATGAAAACGGTGTTGCATTTCTTTAAAAACACATATGCCAAATTTCATGGCTCAACTCTTTGTGGTTTTGGAGTCTTTAGACCAGAAAAGTAAAACCTGACAGACCCCTGGATGGATGGACAGATGGATCGATGGATGGACATATAAATGTTACATTGCGCATAAGAACACTTATGCCAAATTTAAGAGATCAATTGCTTGTGGCTATAGACTGGAAAGGTAAAACCTCACGGACAGATGCCCAGACGAATGGCTGGACGGACAATGATGATGACAATATCCTTTATTTTACGCGGGAAGATGAAAAGAAATCCTTAAACAATTACTAACACACTTAGTCACTATTTATCTTTAGGTTCATTATGTTCAAACTTATATTGGTGCTCTTGATAAAACATCAGAAATATGTTCTGTAAACCTGTTTTAAATTACGTTTTGAACTCTTGAATGTAGAACTACTAAAGATGAATTCTTCTTGGCACCTGATAAATGCACGTTTTGAATTGTAGTTGCTCTCCTTTTGGTTCCATATTGGTTTAGGCCTCGGTCATACAGCCCTAGAGATCTGGTTGCTAGGGGAGAATATGTAATCTCCAGTGGGTTGCCAGTGGTCGCTGGCAGTCACTGTGAAATCTAAAGTCCAGTTCACTGTTGCTATGCAAATGTGTGTATTCTGTGACTGGCTAGTGACTGGATGCTGGCAGATGCAAGCATGAAATTGTCACAAAGAGGTATACAGCACTGCATTGAAAACCTTGTTCTTGCTTTGGTTGCTAAGCAGGTTGCTCTGGTCTTCAGCGGTTTGAATGAAAATCTTGTTTGCAAGCAGTCACAAACTACTTACCAAATGTTGACAAGTTGATGATGACAACAATGACAAGTGTGACACAAACTGGAAGTGGGGAATGTTTCCATTCAAAGGAAAGGTTGTGCTTTTTAGAAAGTATTGGTTGCGGTGGTATGGCACAACTTTTACTTAGAAGGTGAATGTTCTTCTTTTCTGGTTATCGTCACACTTTTTTAAGTTTTACGACTGCTCAGCAAGTCGTTAGCAAATATTTGCAGACAAGCCAGTTTCTTCTATGTAAACTATGGGCAGTTGTGGTAATTGGCTAGCAACCTAAATAATCACAAGGACGTTTCTGGTGCAGCACACACTTTTTGTGACTGAAATCACCAGGTAACAGCAACCAACCTGTCAGTGATTACACTATTTTTCCATGTTTGCAAGTGAAAAATGAACACCTGGCCTGCATGACTGATGCCTTACATCAACTAGAGAAAAGATATCTGTCTCAATAGTTGCTACTCTCAATGCTTTAATATGTTCACTGACATTGCATGTGAAAAGGCATTAATAAAGGACTGAACTATAAAACAGGTGTGCTGAAATGCACTCAATAAATTTTTTATGGGATTGTCATTCACATTACATATTAAGAAATATGAATTCTTGCCTCCTCCTGGTAGGACATGCTGGGAAAACCTCACCCATATGATGCCTGTAGGCATCCTAGTCAGTTGGCTGAACTACCTCAACTGGCTCCTCTCGATGTTGAGGAATAGCGGATCTACTTCGAGCCCCTCTTGAATGACCTTACCTCTAAGACACCCTTCCGAGGATGCTCATTTCCACTGCTTGTATCTGCAATCTCGATCTTTTGGTCACAAGGATTATGACCATAGGTGAGGGTAGGGACGTAGATTGACTTTTAAATCGATAGCATTGCATTTAAGTTCAGCTCGCTTTTCACCATGGCAGAGTGTACAGCATCCACATCACTGCAGCCATGCTCCCAATCCATTTCTCTTCCCCCTCACTCGTGAACAAGACCCCAAGATATTTAAACTCCTTCACTTGCAGCAACAACTAATTCCTGATATGCCCATGAGATATGTACTCACGGGCATCTTTAATCAGAGACAGTCATCAGAACAGGTGTTGAAGAAAAGTGATTGTACATTGAATTCCAGGATGATAGGTAAACTTGGCCATGTGGGCCCTTTGCAAAACTTTAGCCCTCACCTTAGTGGGCACAAAAAGCTGTTGGGAGGTCCAGAAATATGCCAGATTCTTTTGATCAGTCCAGACGATGAGTGGATGTTGTTCCAGTCTCTCTTCCAGGATGGGGAGAGCGTGACGAACTGGGTCCATTTGAAAGAACCTGCCGTAACATGTTACTCCATTTATGCTCCTCTTCAGTATCAGTAACTAGATGCTGAAGTACCATGAACGCAACGTATGGACATCTGTTGTGCCAAAAGGTGACTGATTGCCAACATGATTTCCAGTGTTTACAAAAAAATTATTGCTCGTATTTTGTCCCACCATAAACCCTGGGTATAATACTGTAAATGATACACAAATTATATGGTTTTGCCTCTTTCATCTCTTTGTATGAGTACCAGAATTGGGAAAATGTGATTTAAGTAACTTTTAATGTGGCATGATTGTTGGTGCCACAGAGACTGGTCTGAGTATTTCAGAAACTGCTTATCTACTGGGATTTCCCCAAATAACCATCAATAGGGTTTACAGAGAATGGTCTGAAAAAGAGAAATCCAGTGAGCAGCAGTTCAGTGGGCAAAACTCATTATTGCTGTTGATGCCAGAGGTCAGAGATGAATGGTCAGTCTGCTTTGAACTGACAGAAGGGCAACAGTACCCCAAATAACCACTTGTTAGAACAAAGGCATGCTCTCTGAATGCACAGCATGGCGACCCTTGAAGCGGATGGGCTACAGCAGCAAAAGACCACAACAGTTAACAACAGGAAACTCAGTTTCTTAGTTTTCTGATCTTTGTCGAAAGATAGGTGTAGTGATATCCCAAGTTATGCCACAAGGGGGCAGCTTCTCCCTAATGAGATGGTATAATGTGGCATTCAGTCTTCAAACATGGCAGAAGCAAGAAAGGGAAACACACTGCTGCTCTCCATCTCATCATTTTCCAGTTTGTTTGTTTGTTTTTTTCAGATTAGTAAGTACACAGGTGGGCAATATACAAAGTAACGATAAAACCTGAGCAATAATTCATCTGGATGGGATTTGTATTTGTGTTTGTTTTGTCTTTTATGCTGCAAAGATATGCGGTACTATCTTAGCTCACCACTCACCTCGTAGCTGTGTCTAAACTTAAAGTTTATTTTTGTAATGATCGGATAGCATGGCTCCTGTACATATAAAGGTTAATGAGTTGACACACACTGTTCTGTGTGTCTCTGAAATGATTGTCAATAGTTAGTGTAATGTGCCCCTAGTATGTTGCAATCCAGTAATGTTTGTCCTGTAAAACTATATGAGAAAAATCCTGCAGATATCGTCTGTGAGTAACAAACTGAGTGTCTATTGCAACAATTTTATATCTTATTTATTTGTGTACAAACATCAGATCTGACTATGGTTATATTATTTGAGTTTGTATTGGTTATATTCCATATTATTTTGATTTGGGAAATAGACATAAAGACTGTGATGTGCTTGCAAAGTATTTGGGACACATGAATGTGTAAAAATAAAGACTTGGCAGACGTGAGAGAGGGAACACACGCTGCTGTCATCCATCTCATCATTTTCCTGTTTTTTTTTTTTTTTCAGGACCAAAATATAATTTGTTGGCAGCCCACTCACTAGGGCCCTGTCAGATGAGGCTGCACTTCACACAGGCTCACCAAAATTGGACAATTAACAATTGGAAAGATGTGGCCTGGTCCAATAAGTATTAAGTTCCAGGGTTCTAGCCAGCGGTCAATCACCCGGCTCTGCACCTTGATGGGCTGAGAAATTCAGCAGTTATCTACCAGAATAGATTGTTATTATCACAGTTAGCGAGCGACACAGCCATTAGCATTAGCATCTGGTTGTTCGGTACGTTCGGTCAGTACCAGTTCTGCTGGGATAATTGGGTGGAAGGTTCAGAATCTCACCTAAAACAAACAACATGAAAGCATCGTTTCATCCTGCCATGCATCAAAATTCAGGCAGGTGGTGTTGCTGGGACACTTTGGGCTCCTTAGTAATAGATGAGCATCATTTGAACACCACTGCCTACCTGATTGTTGTTTCTGACCATGCCCATCCCTTTATGACCACATTATACCCACCTTCTGATCTGCTTCTATCAGGATAACGGACCATGTGACAAAGCTCAGATCATCTCAAACTGGTTTCTTGTACATGACAATAAGTTCAGTGTACTCAAATGGCCTCCACAGTCAGCAGATCTGAATCCAGTAAAGCACATTTGCAATGTGGTGGAACTGGAAATCCACGGAGTGGATGTGAAGCCATCAACTTTGTGCTGTATGACTTTAGTATGGAAAGCCATGAAGGAATAACTTACTGAAAGTGATAAATGTAATTTTATAATGATTTCCTGACAAAGAGGCTGAATAGATGTACAGTTTTTGAACATTTTGGAATTTTTGCCTCTGAAAGTGCGGACTTAATTCAACTTATGGATCTAGTTGTATGCATGCAGCTAGTGTGGTGGGCGAGTAATGTAAATGTTAATTTGCGGTTGAGGAATAAAAAACTGATCAGACTGAATACCTGAACACAAATCAGAGACACTACATGAGTCCACCGCTGTTGATGTTCCACATTGAAGTTGATGAGATTCAGTGTCCATTTATTTTTTAAAGATTTTCAATTATGCAGCACTCGCCTTTGATAGGCTCCATGTAAAGGTCAATTTGGGCTTCACACATTGAAGGTTTGAGTAATTCATTTGCTATGGCACAGTCATTTTTCTTACTTATAGCAGAACGAATGAGAACTAATGTGGTCAGCCTTTCAGTGTGTTGTAAATTTTGTGGCATTGTGTTATATACTGTATTACTTTTAAAAATTATACATTACGCTCTATTACCTTTTTTAAAAAAAAAATCATGTAATAATACAAATTCTTGTCTTTTCTGGACAGCAGTAGCGGTTCTCAGCACACGATTGGCTCTTGGATTGCCTGCATGAAAGTGTGTAACTGCACTGCAGAAACACAGAGACACAATCAGTAAATTTGGAAATCAAAGTAATCACATTATCATCATCATCGCTGTTGCAATTATACTGCTGTCATCTCACAAACACAATGTTGGAACCCTCCTCATGGAGTGTATTGCATTATCAACATTATAAACATCGTTATCTCATCAATACTTCATTCCTCGTCTTTCACTTAACCATCCCCTTTCTCAGACGGATGGAAAGGATGAGCCACCATTCAAGGCATGGAAGTAGGAGGTCATTTTTCTAATGTGAGAACTATTACCTGGATGCATGATTTGATTTAGAGCAAAAAGGCAGCCACATCCTGTGAGGCATAATAGATTTATCGAAGTAACTCCTTAATGCATTTTCTGGAAAGCATTCAAACCTCCTATTGGATTTTTCACCCTCCCTCTTCTTTTGTGTTGTCTCAAACATTCCCTACATAATTGCTCACACTCATCTCTTCCTCTGTCTTGCTGTCCCCTTCCTCACCCATGCTTCCCTTGTTGCTTCTGTCTGGCAGTAAGGTTGTCTAATCTAAAAATCACTTGGATGGCTGCACGACAGTGTGGAAGTGTCTGTGGGGTATATGAGATAACAGTGGTCTTACTTTGCCCTGCAAATGATATATCTGATGCTGTGTCAATCACTTGCTAACCTACTGTGCACTTGACATTCACTGCACAAAATACTGTACCTGTAGAACCGAATACATTTGATGTTTTATTCTGAATTTTTTCCTGTTTCCTTCCTTTTTTTCAAATGCGCTTTTTTTTGTCTTGTGAATGCAATTTTGGTTATGTGACAGTACAGTAAAACAGCTTTAAGACTGAATTGCTTTAGTCTTGGAAGTACGGACAATAGACAACCGAGTTCGAGGCAGCAAAGCTGGCAATCCAAAAAGTCCAGTAGAAACAAGATGTCAACAAGTCTGGACTGCTATGGTAACCCATTTTTATTGTGAGAGTGTCAAAACACCACAGTTTTTCAGAACACGGCTGGTGTCTCAGAGATATGACCAAAATGCCCTACAGCGGCTTTTCCTTTGCTCACCTGGTGGGGCAATATTAGATTCTGAGAGCAAACAGTTCTGCCTGAAAGACTGGTGCACATAAAGACGTGGGGGGACATAATATACTTAAACTGCTTTCAATTAAGGTATTAATTTCATATTCAAATTCTTAACAATTAGTATTAAGAGTAAAACAGGTTAAATTAATTCACTTGGATTAAATTTGCCATTTGTATAATGTAACAGAAGCTTGGAGAAATGTAGCCTGATCTGATGGTTTCGGAATTTGGTATGAAAACTCTACCTATACAAACATGGAGTGAAACAAATCTAATCAGCAAGTAAATGCAAAGCAATAACATAAGAGTAACACCAAATCAAGTTAGTCTTTTAAGTCAATTGCAGGTTACACAATTCAAGATTTCCTTTGAAAACTAATTTGGAACAGAAAGGCTGAGATGGAGGCTCGTGCAGAAATGAAGAATGAGAGCAAGAGGTTTGTCAGTGGTCAGTGTTTAGGAATGCTACAATAATTTATTAAGCGCTAGAAAAAAACAAGATCCTGCACGTGACCGGCCTCAAAATGAATAATAGCTTGCACCCAAGGCACATCGTGGTCTGAAAGTGCCTTGGCAATGTGTTAATAATTTAGTAAAGAAAATGAGACTTCACATCACCCATCAAAATAGCCAACCATAAAGAATGAACCGCTTCTTGTTTGTCGTGATTGTGACGTTGTGGGACAAAGTTATTTTATTTATCAAATAATTAGCTTCATGATTGTTGTTGTGTTTGTTTGTGTGTTTTTGTGTGTGTGTGTGTGTGTGTGTGTGTGTGTGAGAGTGTATTCATTCATATCTTATATAACAGCAACAAGAGATGTAAAGTAAAGGCAGTGATCTAAAACATAACCTACATTACAAATGAAACAAATTGTGATTTTGAAGCGAATTTCCATAGCGACAGCATATCTGTTTTGAAATTTTAGAGATAATACAGTGTTGTTGCTAAGAGTTGGATTCATTAGTTATCTACTAAGTTATTTGCTAAATTTTAAATCCATTTAACTGTAAACTCGCGAGCTTACTTGGCTTGATTTTATTAATTTTTGTACTTATTTTTTGTTAATTTGGACAAATCTTTGCAGTAAACTAATGAATAAATGTAGAGATTAGTGTACATATGACAGGTAATTTAGTATAACAATTGCTGTATTCATTTTGTAATTTTCTATGGACACAGAACAAAAAGAAAACCACTAAAATATTTCATTCTGAAGTCATCCCTCTTTCTTTGATAACGGTTGTCCGTTTGACACAACAATCACATCCTATTTCACAAACAGAAACAGTTTTGTCTTTGTGTTTTGTTCCATCCCAGCGTCTATTGGCCTCTCTTCCTACCTGCATTCAAGCAAAATGTCATAACCTCCCAAGTGAGGGGGGACATTTCATGGTTCTGAACAGATCTTTTTGCCATATATACCTTTTCTCCAAGCAAGTGAGCCAGCTATGCACACAAAAGAAAGAAGTCACAGAGAGATGTATAGTTCTGGCCTGTATACGTGGATAAAAAGAAATGGATAAAGAGAGACAGAACAGACACATAAGCTGTCTGCTCAGCATCAGATTGCTCTATTAGGGATGCAGTGGAGGTGTTCTATCCCTCTGTTTGAGGAACGCTTCTCAGGTGTGGAGAACAAGTTGCACATATTTGTTTGTAAGTGTGAATGAGATTATATAGTTGACTGGGTTCTTTCAACAGACAGGCAGAAAACCAACCATATATCACAACACCTCCCCCTGCTGGATCTACTGCAGTGAGATGAGCAGATGAATAATAGTGGCGCTGTCTCTCCGTTCCTCCATATCTGTTTCTCTCCCTCTCTCGCCGCCTTAACCTTTCCAGTCCAATATTGTTTGAAGGTATCTATCAATCGTTCTACGTGGGCGGGGCCACCTGCCGACAACAACAAATGACATCAGCATTAGTAGCACGTCTGTAAGAGTGTGTAGACACGCACAAACATAAGGAAATTAATGACTTAAAATCATTAGATTTTGAAATTTGTGGCAGTATTTTACTGACCATACAATTATATATTAGATCTTTGTAAAAATGTGTTTCACCAGTACCATGGGCGCAGCATGTACACGCGAATCACAGTTTGCAAATTTTTTATAAAGGCGAGAGCCTCGAGCACAGTCATGTCATATTGCTCCAAAACAGTGGTGTTAAATCTGGATTTGAAAAAGGAGAAACATCAGTCTAAACTTTTCCTCTGTGCTGTTTTTTTTAAAAACAAAACAAAACTAATGCAACTAATGACATGGCACCATATTGCTTATATCCTAAGTCTGAGCCTTCCTGCTATCTTTCTCATCACAATGAATTGAATTTTGGAAATTATTCATTTTGCAGTGCACGTTAATAAGATGCTTTATTTCCTCTTTAACGGCCTTAATAGACAAAACGATTTCTGATTGTTCCTGTGAAATCACACTATGGCGGTTTTTACTGATCAACAATTACTCTACATACAACATTGGACTTTGCATTGGTCTGTGGTAGGCTTCCACAGATCCCAGTTAGACTTACATCATGCAAAGTGCACATAATACAAACAATAATCCCTTATTTTATTGCAATACAAACTGACTTTGTCTTAATTTTTTGGCAAGAAGAATTAAGAAGAAAAAACAAGGTCTGTTCCATTCTCATCCTTCTCATGTCAAGATGTGTCAAGTAATGCCAGGTTCAGACAGTACTTTTATTTTGTTAGTCAAAGTGCAACAGTATAGCTCATTTCTTAAATTTGGCCATTACTTTATAGAGGCACACGAAAGCTTGAACATCATCTTCCAATCAGACCAATCTGGTAACTGCTGATGGATGCTTTAGCATTCCATTAAGCGGTTCTGTGAGTTTTGCGTTGATTCAGTCTATGTTGTCTATCAAATTCAGATTTATAGTCACACACACAGCGGTATGTGCTGCCTGTAATATAAAAGAAAATCTTGCAACTGATATGGAAGGAGACATTTGTTCTTTTCAAATATGTTTTATTTGTTTGCCTCACTACAGCGTGATATATCTTTACTATATATCCACTGCCTCACGATGTGATTGCTTGTTCACACACAGTTATCCTGTGGGTTTGTTATTAATTTATGCTTTTAGGCTAATAGCAGGTTGACAAACTACTGCCCTGAAGAGGAAATTATATTTTGTATTTCTATATCAGCACTTTTTAATAAGGTTACATCTGGCACTGTGTCATGCTTTCAAGAAGTCAGTTTTGCAGTGTAATAATAAATGCAAGAGAAGGCTCATCACTTTCTCTGCATCCATGGTGCCAAAAAATGTGTATGCAGAAACTGTCATGGGAGGCAAAAAAGAACATTTAAGTTAGACAACTTGGTGATTCTGAGCCGCTATTTTTTCTTTCAAACATACTTTTCATCGGGGCAAGTCAGTGTAAAATGCTGTGATTGAATTGTAATGTTTGTCTGAATAGAAGTCAGATTCATTGCCTTGTAAACTACATGGGGACAAGTGGTTTTGACAAAGCACATTCAGAAGCCTTTGAAGATAGTGGGAAAATTGGGAAGGATAGGTTAGGATAGACAGACAGAAAAAAAACAAGGGAAAGGAAATGTAAAAGAACATTGCAAAACAAGATGAGTACAAGTGATTCCTTTAGACTCCCCAAAGGGTGAAAAAGTGGTCAAGCCGAACAGGGTACAAGACAACGAACTGAAACAAGGTGACGCTGCTGACCGTGGTAAATTTGGGTTTACTCTGTGATTTATAGGAGTAAACATGAGATCAACACAGCTTTAGGCTGGACACACACAAGCACGTGGATATAAACACTAGCATATGCACATGGAGCACGTATTTTACTAGCATTGTAGGTATTCACAGACGGTCCCAAAAAGAGAACTGTCACACTATAGAACTGACCAAGGTCAAGTTAGAAATTTATGGGCATGGTGTGTTGGCTGTGTGAATGTGAGCACGAATGGGTATCTGTCTTTCTGTGTTAACCCTATAATTGGCTGGCGGTATGTACAGGGTGCAACCTGCCTCATTCCCCATGACAGTTGGAATAGGCTCTAGTCCCCCTCGCAGCCCTGAAATGGACAAGCAGTCAAGGGTTGGATGGATGGATGGATGGATGGATGGATGGATGGATGGATGGATGGATGGTACTTGAGCTGCATCGTCTCTATGCCAGCTGGGGTTTACATTATTACAAGACAGCTGACAGGATTTGCATTCTGACAAAACTCTGTAAAGAAAGTCATTTCCAAACTAAAGTCATTTCTAATCGTTCACACTGGATCCAAGATTATTTATGCCATGACCTTCAAGAATTAGGCAGTGCTCACTGACTGTGTACCCATCTAGCTTACTGCAGCAAAACTGAATCCAGGGCCATTGTTTTGAAGAAAATAATTTAATAAGCATAAACAGGCTGAATTTGTTCCACATAAATCCAGTTGTCTTACAACAAAGAGTGGATTGTATGCTGCTGATATGGTGACCGAATCCTCAAGTATCACCTTCTTTCAGTACAAACTCAAAAGAGAATGACAAGTAGAAGTTAAACAGATAACTTTCATGACTTGCTGCAAAAAAAAAGTATTGAATAGCAAACTAAAAGTGGTTTAGCAGGGTTGTAAAAAGAGGCAGAAAATAATTCCACATAAAAGCCCTCACTTGCAGTTTAATGGAAAATGATGCATTTGATGATGTAAGCCAAATAAATTAATCTTTTGTTGTCTGGAATTAAATATAGCCATAAATTGCAACAAGCTTAAGACCTCTCTTGATTTAAGATGCTTGGCTGGCAAGTGAAAAGCACATAAATGTAATCGAATGATGGTAAAACAGCGACTTTTAATTATATTACATAACTACCATAATATAAGACAGCACTGCAGCTAAATCAATTGCGTATACCACAATAAAGGAAAACAATTTTGTTGGTGACAAAGTAGCTTTTGTCATATTATAGTCTAGTATACATATTTAGGGTGGGAGACAACAGTGTTGTGATTAGGAAAAAGTATATGTGTAATTTATAAATTATTGACATTTATGTGTGTGAAGGAAAAACTTCCATCTGCCGCAACCATTTGGGGATGAGGGGAGGTAGACAGGACAAAAGACACTGTGGAAGAGAGATTAATAATAACTAATGATTGAATGCAGAGTGGTGTATAAACAGAGAGCATCATGGGAAACCTGCAACATCATAACTAATGGAGGGTTCGGTCTGTGTGTCAAGTTCATATGTCTTGATCTTGGGCTCTGTGTTTTTCACTTCCTGTTTTATCGTGGTAGTGTCTTGTATCTGGTACAGTGTGATCACTTTTGATTCCCCCGGTCTTGTTAGTCTGATTGTGTTTACCTGTTATCCCCAGATGTTTCCCTTTGCCTCATTGCCTCATGTGTATATATTGTTTGTGTTCTTGTCTGTTCTTAGAATAGAATGCCTTTATTGTCGTCATACAACTGTACAATGAGATTTGTCGTATCAGTGATGTCAGTTGGTCTATTCATGGTCGTGTGTCGTCTGCTTGTCTGTTCCTGTGTCTGCCTCAACCTCAAGCTTCAGAATTACCCGTTACAGCTCTGCCTTGCAGGGGTTTTGTTTATGAGTGGAAGAATAAAGCATTTAACTTAAGTCACTTATCTGAGTATTACGTATGGGACCTCAAACACACCTGCCACACTGCCTGCCATAATATTATTGGGGTGATAAGGTACTATGAAGATTTTAATATAAGATGGGGCTTATTTAAGACCTTGTATGTGACCAGAAGGATTTTAAATTCTATTCTGGATTTAAGGGGGAGCCAATGAAGAGAAATCAATATGGGAGAAATATGCTCTCCCTTTCTAGTCCTTGTCAGTCCTCTAGCTGCAGCATTTTGGATCAGCTGAAGGTTTTTCAGGGAGCTTTGAAGATAGCCTGATAATAATTAATTTTCAAAATTGCAGCCTAAACGTAATGAATGCATGAATCATCACATTGAGAGAGAACGTTTCTAATCTTAGAGATATTCATAGATGCAAGAAAGTTGCACATATTTGTCTAATTTGTGCATTGAATGACATATCTTTGTCAAAAATGACTCCAAGATTCCTCACAGCATTACTGGAGGCCAAGGTATTGCCATTCAGAGTAAGGATCTGGTTAGAGACCACGTTTCCAAGATTTGGACTCAGTACAACTGCAGTTTTATCTGAATTTAGAAGCAGGAAATAAAAGGTCATTCAGGTCTTCATGTATTTAAGACATTCCTGCACTGTAAGTAATTGGTGTGAGTCATATGGTTTCATGGATAAACCTGCGTATCATCTGCATAGCTATGAAAAAGAATGGTTTGCCTTTGAATAATATTGCCAAGGGGAAGCATGTAATATAAATAAAACTGGTCCTAGAATCCTGTGTAACTATATTAAAAAACTCCCCCATTACATGAAGGAGTCTATTAAATAAATATGATTCAAATCACTGCAATGCAGTAACTTTAATACCTATGACATGCTCTAATTTCTGTAATAAAATATTGTGGTCAGCAGTACTGAATGCTGCACTGAGGTTCTATCAGGAGAAGCACAGAGACGAGCCCACTGTCAGAGGCCATAAAAAGATTGTTTGGAACCTTCATTAATGCTGCTTCAGTACTGTGATGAATTATGAAATATGAAACTGTTCAAATAAACCATCCGTCTGCAGATGATCAGTTAGCTGTTTTACAGCTACTCTTTCAAGCATTTTTGATATAAAAGGAAGGTTGGAGATTGGTCCATAATTAGCCAAGACAGCTGGGTCCAGTGATGGCCTTTTTAAGTAATTGTTTAATTAGTGGCACCTTAAAGGCCTGTAGATTGAAATATCAATTAATGGTAAGATTTCTTTGAGCAATCTTGTAGGAATAGACACATTAATGGCTTGGAAGAAGTAACTATTGAAGTTAACTCAGAATGACCTAAATAAATATCAGTAGTATGTGATGACATGTCTATGAGATGGTTATGCATAATTCTTAAAATTTGGTTTGTGAAGAAATTCATGAAGTCATTACTAGTTAGGGTTAAAGGAATGCTTAGCTCAACAGAGCTTTGACTCTTTGTCAGCCTGGCTACAGTGCTAAAAAGAAACCTTGGGTTGTTTTATGGTTTTCAGTCAGTGATGAATAGAAAAATGTCCTATCTTCTATGAGGGCTGTTTTTTTATAAAGCAACAAACTCTTTTGAAACTGTTGAAACAAGTTCATAAACAAAGCAGAGAACAAATTTAAAATACCAAGTTTTTTGGAGATAGATTTAATATCATTGTAGCCACCGGCTATAGTTATAAAATATATTTTTTAAAAATATCAAATTTACCTTCCAACTTCCTTTCCCCTATAGGTTTGTATTCAGGTACAATATAAGTAGCTTTACATTCTACTGCACCCTGCTGTCTGTGCTCTTGTGCCTGATGAGTTGCAGGTTTTGTGTGCCCTTCTCTCAGCTCAGTGTCATTTTTCCCTTTATGCACTTTTTTCTTTCTGCTGCCTTCTTCTATATCACTTTAGTCCCTTCCTCAAATTCCCAGCTTTTTCCACTTCAATTTCCTCTCTAACTACTCTTGTGTTTTTTTCATTTGTCTTCCATCTATTTTCTTGTTTCTCCTTTCTCTCACATCCTATATTTTTCTCAGACTTACTCTGCCTCTCGACCTTCACTCACTCTTGTTGATCATCTCCTGCTTTTAATCTGTCATCTTAAATGCCCTTCTGCAATGTATTCTCCCACCCTACACCCCTACTGCAAACACCTGTTCTCTAGCCCCTGATTTCAGATACTTGTGCTGTCTGCTCGCTGCACCTCATTTCAGTTATGGCAAAGTTGACTACTCCTGGGCAGGAATGAGCAAAAAACCTTCAAAACAATGAGACACTCAATGAGAAGGGAAATAGACATATATAAAGAAAACACATAGAGCTGGGTAGCCATATCTCAAGTTTATCAAAGTACATTTAAATGTGGATGAGATAAAGGACAAAAGAAGACCTTTGTGCTCTGATGCAAACTGGAAGATAAAAATCACAATATGATGACATAATAATTGCCTGGAGAATAAGTTCCATTCTTACCCCTACCATGAACCATTCTTTCCTCCGGACTGACAAGTCTTGCCTTCAGCTGCTTTCACAATGATTATCTGATGCCCAGTGCACTGCAGCATTCAACCAAGACGTATAGACTACCTCATTTAGATAAACCTGCCACTGTGGTGGCTCTCCAAGCCCTGTGTTAAATGACTAACATTATTTGTTTTTCAAAGGAGCAGGTTGTCGGCTAAAATCTGCATTTCTCTGCTTCCTCAAGTAGGCATGGCCAAGTGCAATCACGCTCTGTGCAACATTATAACTGCAAATGGTAACATCCCCCAAGAGGGACTGATTTTATATTTGCACCAAAGCACATTTTAGCTTAATACTTTTGTATATGGGGTTTCTGTGTGTTTTCATAAATTCTGGAAATCACATGCAGTGGAACAGTGTCCCTCAGGAAAAAAGTGTTAATATCCAGAGAGGCTAAAATGAGAAAGCACATTTCTAGAGTTTAATTAGGTTGAACATAATGGACAAAGTCCATGGTGCTGAAAGTTGAATTAAGTGTTTCATAGATGTAATAACATCACTTCACACAATGTAAAAGTGTTACATTTTCTCAGTGAAGTGATTAGAGGGTTGATCAAGTGTAACTATAGATGGTGCATCCTAGCTGTCTGTCTGAAACAATCTTTTTACAGCTGTAGATTCCACCTCAGGAAGAATGCATTGCTACAGAGTATCTAGTTAGATGGAATTGCACCTGTTTCTCTGTTTCCAGTTTTCTGCTTCTACCTTCATCAATTTCTCTTCCAATCTTTAGGTCTTTGGTCAGGGTCCTTGCGGCAATTAGTGAGACTCATAAAGTGGACCTATACACTGAATACACAATAATAAGGAAACAGCAAAATAATATAATTTTACCCCAAACACACACAGCTACACGCTGCTCAGTCGGCTCTCTGAATTTATTTCTCCGCCTCTTCAGATGTGGTCCCAACTGTGCCAACAAGAGCTTAAACTGCCCCACTGACATCTTGAAGTATGTGTGAAAGCAGCCGTGATGCGGCTTCAACTCCGGGATCAAATCATGAAATTCTCACTGCTGCTGCTTTCTCGTGAGAGTTTGATGAACTCAGAATCTCTGTTTCTTCCTTCTCTTGTCTAGAAACATCAGGACCTCATTACATCATCGCTTGCATTTTGTTCACAGTGCGTTTAATGAGGACAATTTGCAAAAACACAATGCGTTCATTGTGAATATAGGTTTCAGACGAAATATTCTGAATTTCGTGTTGTTGTTTTTTTCACCACTCCTCTGGTTCGTAAAGGCCTTTATTCTTATTCTCCTGGCTTTAGGCTGATGTTGAACATGTTCAGGTTTGTCGTGCAGACCAGTGGCTCTCCTCCCAAATGCTAGTTCTTCATTAAGGACAGCCTCCATCAATGGACATGACACAACCAGCAGAGCCTGAAAGCAGAGTGAAGATGTTGGGAAGGCAAGACTGGACCTCTTGAAAATGTTGAAAGTGTTAAAAATCTTTTCTCCTGTCTGGCATAAGCACACTCATGACAAGCTTCCATACAGCCATGTACTGTATGTCCTGATGTTAGCAGTACTGTAAACTGCCTTCTTTGTTTTTACTATGAGCTTTTTGATCCACACTGGAGGCAAGCATATGTTGCAGCTGCTTTCCTGATCCTCCTGATTTCTTTGCTGAAGGAGAGGCTGTCAACAATGGCACACATGAGGTAGGTTAGCTGATGTATGACATCAGGTTGTGGTTATTAGGGATGACTGGCTATGCTTTTGTATCCTGTCCTGAGACATTTACCATCTCCAGGATGACAGCCAGCCCAAAGTGATTGAAGGCCTTCAAGAAGTAGTCCAGTGACAGAGGTTTTTGCTGAGTGTTTTACAGCTGCTAACAGTAGGGAATCCACTCCACATGCGCTTGTCCTGGCTGTGTGATGGACAATATGGGTGATTAAAAAGCCTGCTCTCAGCTAAGTAGATTCCCTCTGTTGCAGTGCCAAACACTCGCCTTAGGCAGAGTGAAGAGTGTTTGAGCAAGCAAACATTCTTGTTTGATGCTGAAAGCGAAGGGCCATGAGGAGCTCACAGTTAATTGCACTGAATTATTAAATCATAAAAATCATATGACTTGATGAGGAAGGTGAAAGGCCTGCAAAGGGTCATCTGCTGCTCTCTGCTTAGCATAGAAGTTGTCAAAAGTTAAAAGACATTGCGTAGACCATTCAGCATAAAGTCCCACTGTAAATAGCGATAAACACATTCATTAAGCTTATGCAGATGGGTCAACACACAGCAAAGACTTGAGTGGATGAGGAGACTGAGGAGAGAGATGCCTTTGTCTGCCCGCATTATATGTTTTGTGGTCTAACTTTTGTCCTTGTAAAAGGTGATAACTTTGGTATCGCTTATGTGATGCAATGCTTGATCATGTCTGGCAGAATATTGTCTGGGCCTGGGTAGAACTAAACCTATTCTGAAACCTAATTCAGCCACGACAACAAGTTGTTAGTTAGTAGTTATGCAGGCGATGCACGATTCTTGAAGAGCTCATCGTTTGAGTCTGGTGTGGCAGACAATGTTGATGCATGCACAGTGCCAAGGATAATGGGGCACTCAGTAGTAGTGAGTCACTAGCCATGTTGTTGCTGCCTTGTTCTACCTTATCAGGTTGTTCCTCACTGCAAAGTCTACTCAGTGCTCTCCCAATCCAAGCCTCCCTGGGTAACTTTTCATAAAAGGACTATTGCCCAAATCTTCCATCTCTACGTTCCCAACATACCCGAAATAAAAGGAATGCTACAGTGTAGCACTAGCACAATTTCATAAACTGCCTTATGCGCTATGAAACCAGTCATCTCTGACTTTAACACCAAATAACTGACTGTTTTGGTTTTCTGATCCATAACTTTGCAACGTTGGTTCATTGTTACCACTTATACTGTAATAACAGTTTACTTTGTCCGTGTGGGATGGGTGGGATCAGTTTGGACACACCCATGCATTTATGGGATTTAGTGGGTGTGTCCAAACTGATCCCAACCATCCCACACAGACAAAGTAAGTTTAAACGTTAAGGAGAACCAGTATTTTCCCTCAATAATCAGTGATCAAAATGAATCTGAAAGAACACAAATCTCAGTGAATGTAAATGTTGCTTTATGTCCATTTGGCTGACATGTTAAACATGCTAAAACTATTCTGAAAGTCATGCACACTATGCTGTTAGCCTTTCATGTGCTGTCAAACATTTCCAATTCAATTCAGTTTTGTTTATACAGCGCCAATTCCCAACAGTCGCCTCAAGGCAACCTGACAAAAAATAGATTCAAGTGGTGTCCTTTGGTATCTGGAAAGAAGACACTAGCAGCAAATCCTTTAAATCCTTTGACTTGTTAGGTGGTGCCGCTGGATAAGTCGTCCCCCCC
>VOQJ01047955.1:2674-33358 GCA_015052665.1 Apistogramma diplotaenia | reverse complement strand
AGAACAAAACAAAAAAAGAAAAATTTTAATGAGGGCAAAAATAAAAAAAAAGAAAAGCTTTTTTTTTTTTTCCTCTTTTTTTTTTTTTAGTAATAGCTTGTAAATCTGAAGCATGATGGTCAGGGAAAGGTCAGTAATGTGGTTCAAAGCTGTCCTTGCATAGCACGAAGCTGACTACATAAATGTAATGTTATTGTTCTAAATGTGCAAAATGCATAACAATAGGTTGGTAATACAAACAATATTCATCATCATCTTAGCTAATATCTTCATTGATAGAATCAAATACTGTATGCATTAAGTATTTTACATATGTATATGTATATATATATATATTTATATTTATATATATTTTCTTCATGATATTAAACATACATACAATAGTTTAGAATTCAAATATCTTTATACAACTCTTCACCCTGAACTTTGCAGTTCCATGACCCTCTGCTTGTAGGTTAAGTGGCTGTGAACAGTAGACTGCTTGCATATGCTTGTAAAGATGTCTGCTATTAGGGAATAGATTCCATATTGGTTATGATGACAATGCAAATAATAACAATAGCAACAACAACCAATCTCTTTTCTCGATTCCCTCTGGTAGTAGCATGATCTATTCACCCCAGTGCACAAACACACAAAGAACTCTGTACAGTTCTAATATGCCCTTTGGCCTGTTTAGTGCCCTGTAAAATATATTCAGCAAAGCACATTGAATCAGTAATGTGACACAATGCACCGGCACACTTGACTCTTCGTGAAACACAGAGTGTGAGCCAGAGGCTTTAGAACCCATTGCACACACGATGCAATGCCTGTTTAGCTTTAAACCAAATCTAAGTAGAATAAATTTCCAAGTACAGCATACAGATGAAACTACAAGTAGAGAGGGGTCAGTGTAAAGCTACAATGGATATCAACCCCAGACTGAGTGTCAGGTTCAGGTCCTAAGAAAAGCCCTTGCTAATTAATATTGCTACATTAACATAATTTCAATTGGACTGTTCAGAAACCTCAACATGCCACATCAGAGAAGAAGCATTTCCCTAAAATGTGTGTCTTTTTTTTTTCTAAAGAAATAAAGGAAGCAAGCAATTTTCAATACAAAAACAAAAGCATTCTTTTTCACATTGGCGTTAATTTTTGTCGGTTTTTCTCGGAAGAGGGATTGACATCATGCTACAAAAATAGATTCATCTTTGTCACTATCGTAGAACTACAAGACAATTCCTCTGTGCGAAACACAGCGCTGGCTAAAGTAAGATTACAGTGCCACTTCACCTAAATGTCTCCTTTCCTTGTTTTTTTTTTTTGTGTCTTTTTGTGTCTCGGTCCCTGTCTCTCGCTGTTGCTCACCAACAAGCAGCAACAAATGAGTCCTAACGGGCATGTGATACTGAAGGCAGTGTAGCTGGTACTTTCTGAGTGTTATGTCTCAATTTTTAACTGAACGGGGGATGGGGATGACTATGGCAAAAATGGTCAGGGGACACAGTGGGATGGAAAATACAGATGTGCCATCAATCAACAAAGTAACAGCCTTCACAGCTTCAACTCTGAAAATGGAAAAGGCACTTCTCCTCCTTCTCAGTGTGCCCCTGCCCCCTTTTTCAATCGATGCTCACTGAACTTTCCTACCAATGGTGCTTCCGACAAAGGATGCCCCACCATAAGTAGTCAAAAGCCCAAAAATACGAAAAACCAAAATGATATCGATAATGAGTGTTTTATTTCTAAATCGAATGCACTCCAGGATTTGTGATGATTTGTTTTGTTTTTTTACATTCTTATTTGTAACTAGCCAATGTCAGTTTACACCACTGATTTTGTTGTTGCTGTTGTTGCTGTCAGTGTGTACACGAGCACACAGTTTCATCTTTTAATCGAATGTAAAAGCAGCTTTGAATGAAACATTAACTTGGCGAGAAACAGTCACTTAAGCATGAATTAGACCAGTATATTATACTCTCTTTTTTTTTTGTAGAAAATATCATAAAGAGGAAACAAAAACAAATGAAACCAAAAAAAAAGGTTTATATTTCCACCTGTTCAATTACCAGACCCTTTAGTTACACTTTGCAAAGCCTAAACATAATACTGACATCTGTAACACCTGATATTTACAATGCTGTGAAAAGAAATTACTATATTTTCAATGTTGATCACAACCATGATTGAATTTTTGTATTTTTTATCTCTAAATAAATGGTGTGTCCACTGAGACATGTTTTATTGCTATTGCAGAAATCCTAACATATTATGGAGAATGGCATAATTAAGCTGATAAAACATCTACAAAGAATGAAAGATATTTGGAAAGAGACTGACTGTAGCATCTTGCTGCTGATATCAAATAAACTAAGCCACCAGTCAATGTTGAGTTGTAGTTTGAATAAATAAACATAAATAATAAGATGCCCTGTCCATGCATATACACAAGTGCCTTTCACTGTATCTGTGATTCCATGTTTAAACAAAATAAGATCAAAGAAATTGTAATAAATTAATAAATAGATCAACAAAAAAAGATGCCCCTTAACAATTTTGGGCTATGTGCAGTTGTAGAATAGCATTCTCTTGGCTATATATTTAAAGTAGCATTTTCTTAGTAGCATCATCCCAGACCCAAACAACACCTTTTGAAAAGTTTGTATTGTTTTCATGTTTTTTTCTATACGTTGTTTTTTTATTTTTTCAAAATCTTCAAAATTTTGTTCAACATAGAAGCAATGCAACAACTGGGAATTGGAAACCAGCATGGACACCATGTTGTCTGAAAATAAACACTGTTTATCGGAATAAGAAAATGAAATAATTACAGGTATAATTTAAAAGGAATGAAAATTTGATTAGTGTGGATTGATCCCCTGCACTTTGGGCTTCTTATTCAAGTAGGTCGCCCAGTAGACCAAGTTAAAGGTTCCAAAGAGCAGAGGAAAGGCTATTCTGGCAATCCTGTCTATCTTGCTCACACTGTTAAAGGTCTTCTTGGCCTCTGGAGGCTTGGGCTTTGGCTCCTCCTTCGGCTCAGTTGGGGGCGGTGGGGCGCTTTTGGCAATAGTGGCCAATCCAGGGTCCCTGGCAATATTGGGGGCGAAGGCTGTAGCAGTGGCAGCTGGGTAGGCTGTAGTGTTGTTCTTCTTAAGGAGAGATTCCTTCTTTTTCTTTTGCTGTTTTGTTTGTCAGGAGAAAGGCAAAATGGTAAAGAATTCAGTTTTGTGAGATAAAACATGTGCACAGCTGTATCCTTTTTCATAACTACTGCTGTTAATGCAGAAGCCCGGTGACTCTTCAGTTAAAGTGGTTTTAAATAGATGAGTTTGTTAGTTAGGAACTGCTCTCGTTGGCATATATCCAAATAAAAGCTTTAACATCAGCAATGTAACAATCAACACTGGACCTTTTCAATACCCCGAGACTACAGGGTTTGTTGTTGCTAACTGCAGCACAGAGACAAGTAGAGCAGAAAGCACAAGCTGAACACTAAACTATTAATGTTCATGTCATGTTACTCAAATTGCATTTTCTATTAGATGAGCTGCTGACAATAATTAAATGTTCCCTGCCTGATGCAGCTCCATCAACAGTTAAGTGATGTCCTGGTGCAAAGAAAAATAACCATTTAAAAGGGAAAATATCATATATGTGATTTTATGTTTGTTTTTTTCCACCAGCTTCAGATCCACCCATGTTAATACGGTAAGATCTTACTTCATACCCATAATAATGCTCTCTATGTTTGATTTATTATATAAAAAAGCATACCTCAAATAAGTAGAACCATTTTTAAAAGGCTTTAAATACCTTCTCTGGCACCACGCTTTTCCCGTCCCAAGCGTAACCCCTCTTGGTGAAGTAGTTGACTGTGGCAAACTCGATGAGGGCTGAGAAGACAAAGGCATAGCAGACAGCAATGAACCAATCCATAGCTGTGGCATAGGCCACTTTAGGGAGAGAGTTTCTGGCACTGATACTCAGTGTGGTCATGGTCAGGACGGTTGTCACTCCTGCAGACAGACGGACAGAGAACACAGAGAGAAAATCTCAGGTCATTACAGTTTTTCTCGATTGCTTTGGTGCAGTTTTCACACCTGGAAAGTCATTCTGGTGTCACTCTAATGCAGTTCTCAAATCAGTAACACATCTCCTCACATACATTAGCCTTTCTCATTGTGTTTTTGCACACTGTATATGCATACTTCACAACTAAAGGTACCTGTTATTGTGTTGATGCACTTCTCACCTGAATCTTACAACCCATCAAAACAGTTTGTATTTTTGTCAGCTGAATTCAAGTAAATCTAAACACACATTCTTTAGCTTTTAGCTGAGACAAATATATACTCTTATATATGCTCTTGTGTCACAGGTCCATTTAATGGCACTGCTAATTACACAGAAGCATATACTGTATATGCACTTTATTAGTTACACTTTATTAGGTGCTAATACCGGGTTGGGCCTGCTTTTGCAGGTCATTTGAGAAAAACGGTAAGATGCAACCATAAATAGATTAAATCATATACATAATACACATTTTATACATGCTGTATAACAAGATAGTATCCTGAAGTTATAATTTCCTTATAATAAGGAGCAGCAGAAGTAGCATGAACAGCAGTTTTTTGCATGCTTTTGTTGATATAAATGCAATCACTGTGCAGGATCTGGGAGATCCTAAGTGGGTTATATTTCATTCATATTAATCAGTGTGAACAGCTGACCACCCAAAAGCTCCATTCTTGTTATTTTTATGTAATAAAGTCAGAAACGTACAGATACAGCTGACCACAGCCATACTGCTCATGATGAACTGTCTTTAAATCTGCACAAGCAGTCGTAATGAAATGCAAAAAAAAGAAGCATAAATTATGAAGACAAATGAAGACAGCTGACATGTGTTAATTTAAAATGCCCCCCCATTATGAAGTGTCCTGTGCGTCAGCCCCCTGGAAATCAAATTGCTAATCTACACCAGCAGCAAATGAAATCTGTGATGAGATGCTATGGAGAAGGAAAGGAAGTGGGGCAGAGCATTTCTGGCGGTGTGGGCCACATCACAGGAGCAGCTACTGCAGATGTTAACAAACCATAGAACATCAGCCTGAGCAGCAAATAATCTGCCAGTTCAGTCTGGAATATCATGCAGAACAGCTGGTGTATGAAACAACTATAAAACGTGCAGCGAGCACCCTCCCCCACACATGTCGTAAGGAGAGAGCTCGTTATATAAATACATAAACATATCCTAATCTATTGTAAGCTTAAAAAAACATCAGCTTTCTGTAAATTGCTACTCAGTGCAAGAAAAATTTGTCGCATTTTTCAATATTTGCAAACAGTTTTCATCAATACAGAACAGACTGCATTCTGTATTCTAGCTTATATCTCCTGTTTTGTTTTCCATTATTCTGTATTAGTTGTGTCTCCTTTTTTAATTTGTAATTGTAGTTTATGATTAATTTCCTGAGTTTCGGTTTTCCTGCCCTCCTGTGTTTTTGGAGCTCTCCAACCTAAATAAAGGCTCACTTTTCATTTACCTTTAGTTTTGCAGTCTGCATGCGGCTCCACGCTCACACCTCACCACCGCAGCTCTGCGCTCGTTCGAATTTCTCTTGATTAATATATATCATTCATTTACAAAGTCCTGAGCCTCAAGACAAGACCTCTTACAAAGCTGTTAAATAATATTAACTGTTGTTTAACTTCACAGCTGCCTTTTATTAGTATCTTTGTTTTTGCCTTTAAATTAGAAATCTACTAAAACAAAACACTATTACACATTATACCACATTAAGATCACATACTGGATGCAAATAAAGACAAAATATTTTAACAGAAAGGAATTGTCTCCACAAATTACCAACAAGTTTGAAAAAGAACAATTACTGAGTTAAACAGCTTTCTGAGAAGTTTAAAACGCTTAATAAAAGTGCTTTTATTATTGCTGTGATTAGATTAGATTCTGCAGATTGCTCCTGTTGTCACGTCCACCACCTCTAAGAAGCAAAAAGCAGTTTTTCTGGATGTAAAAAGTTACTGTTTTCCTTTAGAATTATGATTTTTTTTTTTTGCTTCCTCCTCATTCGTGGTGAAGTGTTAAGTGATGATTCACAGACTCCCCATCCTCCCACTTGCTTTTCACAAGCTTTTACCACTGCTGACTGGTTGCTGTGACATGGACCATAAAGGAGGATTATTATGTTAGCATTACTCATAGCCAAATAAAAGATTGGACCTCAGCGATAAGCAAACAAGACACCTTAAATGGATTTGCTGGATCTGCATAGCAGGAACACAACCTGCATGGTCATACATTTTTTTAGTGTGTGTTTATTATGTCTCTGAGGGGAATAACAATTAAGTAGGTCAAAGTTATTTATTGTGAAGTCATTTATAGTTAAAAATTGCTGCTTCTCGTGCATGGTATAGTTACATTTGGCATGAGTACAATCTGAACAAACAAGAACAAAAAGCAACAATGCAACAACAACAAAAAAAAAAGCAAAAACAAACGATGGCTTCACATGAAAGTGGCAATATTCAATTCCAGTTTGGTCTTCGGACACAACACAGCCACCCACATACAGTAAGTGATGCTCACAGATGAAGAGTGGCTACACGAAGACTAAATGTAGCTACACTTAGACACAGGCGATGAGATGAAAGATAGAAAAGCAAATTTTATGCGATGTTACGCGTATCAACATACACGTTTAATATGACAGAATCCATGCATGGCCGCGTTCTGCACGTCACCAGCTGCTAAGCAGGCTACGCAGTGGTTTGTTGAATTATGGTTATGAGAATACATGGCAACGGGTGCTATGAAAACACCAGGTTTTCACATCCTTCCGCTGGCTCGGACCGCTGGGGGACTTCCCATGATGCACTGAGCATTTCTTATCCACTGACCTCTTCTCACCATATGTGTGCCACCACTGCATTACATTAACATTTGCCTTCGCTCCTCCAGAGTTTGCGTTTTGTCCTTGTCTCTCTAAGCTTTGCTTTTTTGTCTTCACTTTGCCTTTACCCTCCAACCGGTCGCAGCAGATGGCTGCCCCTCCCCGAGCCTGGTTCTGCTGGAGGTTTCTTTTTGTTAAAAAGGAATTTATCCTTGCTCCTGTCATCAAGTGCATGCTCATAGGGGACTGCCTGATTGTTGGGGTTTTCGTTCTAATATCGCTGGGTGTTTACCTTGCAACATAAAGTTCCTGGAGGTGACTGTTACTGTGAATTGGTGCTACATATATTAAATCAAATTGAACTGAAATTCATTTCACCTTCTTCAATTTCAGTTTTATAGCTAATTTCTTAGTTTAATAACATTTTAAAAACGTGTGAATAAAATAATGCTTAGTAACCACATTTGTCATTTTTTAATTTAAAATCAGGGATAATAAAAGAGTCTAAATCAGTAAATTGTTTACCTTTTGTGCTGTTTGTCTTCTGCTTAAGACAAATTAAGCACGATTGAGACAGTAATGATTATCTCAAGACAACTATAAACCTGTGGTTAAGGCTGAATAAGCTTTGTGAGGCCTTCTCGAAATATTTCTCCCAGGAATATAAGCATATCATTTGACTGAGTGTATACAAATACAGCCTGTCAACACCTCCAAAATGCAGGTCATTCCATCGCATTTCTTTTAAAAAGGTCAGGACATAGACTTCACTCTTCGTGTGTGAAAGGTTGTCGTCTTGCTGCTCTCCATTGATTATCTGTTCACAGGCAGACATGTTCATTTTTTCTTTTAGAAATTGCCGGTAAAATTCAAAATGAATGATGACAAGTTGGCCTGGATTTCTCCAAACAGAAGATCTTCTCATTTAAACCAAGAAGTTCTGATTTAGTCTCGTCTGCAGATGGACAGCATGGAGAGCTCTGGCTTTCTCACCCTTTAGTTGCATAGAAGTTACCCTGGGTCCCTTCATGTCCTCCCAAACTGTTACCAAGTTTGCTTTTGTTGGTTGACCTTTCCCAAGATGGGCAACAATGCTCTTAAATGTCCCTAATTTCTATGCAGTCTGACTGTCATTAATATTCCAAACCCTTTAAAATGCTTCAGTACCCATTCCCAGTCTGGTGAGCATCAACAACCTTTTTCTCATAATTTGTTCGTGCCGTGTTTCACTTCCTCAAATTTGTTCTGAGAAGCCAACTTTGATAGTTCCCACTAAATAAAAAAACAATGTGCCCACTCGCACCCATTAATTGAAAACTCCTGAATCTAATTTCCCCTTCAAGTATACCACCAATCCTAGAGATCAGATTTTTCCCCTATTATGATTTTTCCTAAATTAACTAAACAACCAAGGGCCAGATTTGCTAAATGTGGCAAATTAGCATGATGCCACAATCACCAGCAACAGCAGAAAGTTCTTCAGGTGAGCTGCTAAATATGCACTGACTTGTAAACAATGACAGCCGAATCATTTCATTCAACCAAGAGCAATGCAAATTAGCAGGTCAAAAACCAACATAATGAAGTAGAAACTCTACCAACTACAGTGGAAGTGCAGGTTTTATGCACTCAGGTAAGAGCGTGACAGTCTAGAATAACGTACTGCAGGTGAAGGATTCATATGATTTTGATATAAGGGTGAACTCTTTGGTTAGAAAATTGTCAGAGGTCCTGTATATTGAAACAGGCATTTGCTGGATAAAACACATGACTCACCCAGAGCAGAGCTGCATTATTGCAAATTATTCTATGTAATTATGTAACAGCTCTGATACAGATGTTTTCATTGTGCACAAATATGTCTGTATGGCTATAACTAAAAGCCTAAAACACTGCACACAATCCCATCAGCTCGCTATAAAAAGACACATTATCATCTGTGTGCTGTACTGCGATTCTCCTCCAGTCCAGTCCAGTTAAGTCCTGCTCTGTCTTGTGAAAATATCAGTATTACGGAGGACAACAAATTTGCAGGGCTAGACTAAACATTTAGACTGAGGATCTAGTGAAGAACGATAGGACAGAGACAACGTTTTGGCACCGTGATCACAGCTTTGAGGCATCCACCTGTGCCATTAACAATCTCATTCTGACAACCAAGTGAAATATATGAACACTTCCAGAGGCAACTATCACAACTATGAGTGATGCAAAATAAGAGAATCTCATTTTTGGTATAATACAGTAAATTACATACCAAAACCTCTGGTAAGTCATGCAATTCATTTAAATACTTTCCTCCCAAACTGTGAACTCTCAAATGGGAAGCTCCAATAAATAGTACATAATATAACTGTGTCCATGCCTTTCAGTGGTAAAATTGACACCACCAGTTGTTTTTTCTTGATGTAATTTTAGGACCTGTGTGAAAGTCAGGTTATGATTGAGGTCATATTCATGCCAAAGTATGCAAAATGGCCAACAGTTCATAAACTACATCCTACAGTGTTTCAAAAAGAGGAATACATATTTAGAGATTTGCAGAATGCAGTAGTGGAAAAATATATATATATGGGAAAGTATTAGTAGGTGGGAGAAATGGGTGACAACAAAGTAGTGTCAATCTGTCAGGTACTTTGTTTCCCTGTAAATCAGTTAATTTTGTGGGGGAGGATGAAGACAGCACCACTGGGTATTACACAAGCCCTCAGAAAAGCACCCTGATGCTGGTATCATATATACTATGTTTGGTAAGCTCAGTTGTCATGGAAACAAGTCTTCTAACTCCTCCAATGTCTTATTATCACAAGAGAAAGGGGGTAAAGGAAAATGAAAGCA
This sequence comes from Apistogramma diplotaenia, assembly GCA_015052665.1. Taxonomy (NCBI): domain Eukaryota; kingdom Metazoa; phylum Chordata; class Actinopteri; order Cichliformes; family Cichlidae; genus Apistogramma; species Apistogramma diplotaenia. Next base: position 23,615 of record VOQJ01047955.1, on the reverse strand, counting down.
TTTTGGTATTAAAACTAGAAATGTCCCATTGATTTGAACGCTGAGTCTGGTTTTGCTTGATTGCGCGTACAAATGACCGCTCTAAGTGGTTGCGTGTGTATCGTTGCTTTTAACCAAATGCATGTATGTCTGGAGTTGGGTGTTTGTGTCAGGAACTTGACTACATGGTCAAAAAGGTGTGTTTCTTGCCTCTAGTAGGAACAGGTTCCCTTTGTGTCTGTTAAGCAACAGGCCATCTTGGAATCATTTAGAGCCCTAACAATTTGATTCATTAGAACGTGTCTCCAGAGCTGGTTTTAAATGACTCTATTTGACATGTTGTAACTAATAGACTCAAGGCTTTGAAGGCTGTTAATGAACAAAGTCACTGATCTGGAAAGTTCTAACTGGATTAATAGTGGTGTAACTCAGTTCTCGAGAGTTTCTTCCACTCAATTTAGCTCCGTGTGCATTTTACATGATACATATCTTCTAACAGGGGTTTCTGTCTTTGTTTGCACTTATTTAACACACAGCTAGAGAGTAATGAGTACAAACTTCAAAAGTGCACCTTTGGGGAAATGTGGGGCAGAAAATGTCCATTTGGTTAAACACAGAAAAATGTCAAAATAACAGAAAATATAATTGATGAAATGCTTATCAGCATAATGAGCCTCATATACAGTAAATGACTCTCAGCAAAATAAATGAACTTGAATCTTTGAGCTCAAGGCCCACTGATTTTTTAATAAGGTGCAAAGTCACTGTTTATTTTTTTTAATTGGCATAGATTTTTTTGGATAATTTATTGTTTGCTCTGTTCCAACATCAGCCCTTCACTGACCCTTAAATGATAGACTTCAAACAATCTGACACATCAAAAATGAGTAAGAGAAATGTGCTGCTCTGCCACTGCATCACAGCCAAGCTACAAATCTTTGTCGGTGAGTGAGCCTTCAGCAAAATGTCTTTCGCTCTCTCTGCTGCAACGTTCCCTGGTTCCAGGCAGAAATGTGCCTCTAACAATGTTTTCTACAGGCAACCCTATCAAACATGACAATCAAAAAGGCTGGAAGAGGTCAAAAGCACTTTGCAAACCAAGTTCCATGTTTACTTAAAGAATACGCCAAACTTTATGTGCAGCTTCAACCTTGTGTTTAACTGGGTGATTAGATAACCATTCATTAACATGCATATCAAACACATCTGAACAAGGGCAGTTTGGCTTTTTGCACTTTCAAAGGTTCAAAAAGGGAAACTCTGTTTATGCTGAAGTCTTAAAAGGCTGTTATAACACTTCTACTGTAGCAGGATATTAATGACCTTCCTAAAATGTGCCGTGACTGTCAATGCAATGGCAGTTTGCCATCATTTAATTGCACAGACATCAAAAAGACGATGCGAAGGTGGAAGGTTTTGCATGCGACCGGGGGTCTGTGACGTCAGCAAAAACAACTCCACTGAGTTTAGAGGAGGCATATTACTTTATTTACTACCAATTTGTCATGATCATGACCATCTTATCGCAAACCTTGAAAGTGATATGAGTGGCCATAATAATAAGTACATTTTAGTTGCGAGTAATAAACAGATGAAGTATTTGAGTAGGTGAAAATACATGAATTGCACTGGGTTAAACTCTTCCTTTTATATTGGCTTTATAAAATTATCCATTTTTGATAATTAAACATGTTTACTGGTGGTCTACTGATCATCGAATTTTCAAAGTAAATTTTTTGCCTCTGGGAGCACAAAGATGATCACTTTGACTGTGTATTAATGCATTAAAGAGTGTTTAGTCTTGTAAAGCTGATGAATAACTATGCCTTCTGTGTGTGGTGTTGTCAAGGAACTCTTTTTTTTAATTCCCTCAACCATTCCCAGGAGGGAAGCTGTCATTGCTGGATGCCTATCAACACCCCCGCTGTGCAGCAGCTATTCATTTATTCATGCCTTATCAATAACTGAAGCTCCTGGGATGCCTGACTCGCACATATTACCTTTAGCATTATTACATCACCTTTGATTTGCATATAATGAAAAAATAAACTGACATCTTGATGGGCAGGTGAGTTAAATAACTGGCAACACCATAGATCTGAGATTTGTAACACACATACACGCACACCCGGACACACGTAGCTGCAGTGCCTACACTGTTGTGAATTAGTAATTATAAATTTATGAGCACTTACTGGCACACAACTAGCAAACAAACACATTTTCACACAAATATGTGCGCACACATGTGTGAATACACACACCCACTCAAACACAAGGTGTTATTACTTGATGAACAGATACAAACATCATCATGGGAAAACCCATAAATGTATTATTTAACCCTGGCTCGCTTCCACGGTGTGTCTTTTTTCCTGTCTTCCTCCCCTCACCCCCAACCAGCTGCAGCAGAAGGCTCCTCCCTCATCCTGGTTCTGTCTGAGGTTTCTTCCTGTCAAAAGAGAGCTTTTCCTTCCCGCTGTCACCAAGTGCTTGCTCATACAGTAGGGTTCGTCTGATTGTTGGGGTTTTCTTCTTTCTTACCATATAAAGCACATTGAGGCGAGTGCTGTTGTGATTTGGTGCTATATAAATAAAATTGAATTGAACTGGATACCCAGTCAATCAGTCTTAAAGTAAGAAAGAAAGAAAGCAGGATTGTCTTCTGAGCCTTGCTGTCCCTGACAGCTTAGAAACAAAAAAGGGAATGAGAGCGGGAGGGTGGGATGTAAGAGAAAGCATCTTATCAAACCCATCAGTGGTTGTTTCCTTTAGGTTTTCATTTAGACTGAAAATAAATAAATTTATTGCCATCAGTTTTCCACTACACTGAACTAGCTATAAACTAATCAGCCTCTTAATCGGTACAGTGATAAATAAGATAACTCTACCCACTGCTGTGTTTTTAAATTGCCTATTCATCTACAGGGCAGGCTTTAGGGGAAAAAATCCAGTGCAGAAGCTGTGCTTCATAGTCACATAATGTAATTTAAACAGGGTTTTCAATGTTCAATTTGTTCGTGTTAATACTGTTTCTGTGTCAGATTTTTATAACTGTGCTGGAAACATCAGCCTGATCACATCTGTAGTAATATCAAAACAGCACTGCAGTAGCTGTTTTTTGTAATAATGGTGAAATATATCATACACTGTGATGCGGTTCTTAGAGAAAAATAAGGATAAACAAAGGGGTAAATAAATATCTATGGCAGGATGACTAAAGAGTATTAGCATGGTTTAGTAATTTCTTCAATATTAACAGCAATATTTGTACTCCCAGATCTCTTCTTGTGGATGAAATTCATGGCGTCACAGGACTGACAGACGGAGCCACGGTGCTCACAAAATATTTGGCAATTGCATGGAAAAAGATTTTGCTGTTTTTATGTATGTAAAAGTGTATTCTGCTGCATAATTAATAAATTAAAAAAATTCAATATTATTTTTCTTTTGAAAATTAATTATGATGGAAATTTAACTAATGACCTATTGTGTGCTTGAGTCATGCATATCCCTGCCGCTCACAGTGAATCTCTTAAATAAAACTGCTCCTAAATGTCTTATTTACAAGAGAAGTGTGCTGCCATCTTTATAATGTGTGACACAAATAGAATGACAAGCCATTAAGCTCATTTAATTCCTATTTACCCACATGAATGTGCTGCATTTTGCAAAAATACTTTTTATTCATCCATCCATGGAGTTGCATATTGAAAAAAGTTGAAAATACAAAATATAGTGAAGTAGTGCGGGTCTGAATATTATTTTTGGTTGATCACACTACCAAAAAAATGGCAATGGCTACGATGAGATTTCTATGATTTTATTGTTTTTATTAGTACTCCTTATTTTTACTCAGTCAGAAATAGTAAAATCCAGCAAGCAGCCTAAGTTTTAGTAAAGGTGATTTGCTGTGCTGAATAAGAATTACTGCAAAGAACACTGTGAAACTGGAATTGCTTCTACATAATGAGACATATTTCCAAAAGGGAACTAAAACTACAGTATATGAGTGCTGAGATTTGGGTTTCGATTGCTAGTTTGTGGGATATATTACAGAGCAAGGGAACATTCTGTTCTCAAACCTGATGTGCTAGAAGCAGGAAAATTGGGCAAGAGTAAGGATTTGAACGAGTTTGACAAGGACCACACTGTGATGGCTACAGGACTGGGTGAGAGAATCAGTAGCTATCAAAGGTGGTGCACATGACCATCAGAACTAGACCACAAAGCAATGGAAGAAGGTGGTCTGGTCTGATGAATCGTGTTTTCTTTTACATCACATGGATGGCCAGGTGCACGTGTGCCCCTTACCTGGGGACCACCTGGTACCAGGAAGCACTATGGGAAGAAGGCAAGCCGGCGGAGGCAGTGTGATACTTTGGTCTCCAGGGAAACCTTGGGTCTAACTTTTACACACACCACCTACCTAAGCATTGTTGCAGGCTATGTACACCTTTTCATGGAAACTGCATACCCTGATGGCTGTGGACAATGCTCCCTGCCACTAAGCAAAAAATTGTGCAGTAATGGTGGGATGTGCTGGACAAACAAGTCCAATCTATGGGGGGCTCCCCTTTACAACGTACAGGACATTTTAACAACTTGGTGACAGATACCACAATGCAGCTTCAGGGATCTAGTGGAGTCCCCGCCTTGATGGGTGAGGGCTGTTTTGGCAGCCAAAGGAGGACATAACATTAGCCACATGGTCGCAATATAATAGCCTATGTGGCAAGACACTCATCGTACCCAGTGATTATAACAGCATAACAGCATCTGCAATGGTCTGATAGAGCATGTAAATGTTTGACTTTGATGATAGTCAAAGGATTAAGATGGCAATGAAAGATATTGATTGTCTTTATAATGCTCCATTCATGGTGATATTGACATTACAACCTCTTTTGAGAACAGGCTCATTCATCTGCTGTGTCATATGATGCATATTAATCATATGAGTGTCCAACCTAATATGCTGGGACACTGTGTTGTTGCTCTCTGTCATGCATACATACATGTAATCCCATGAAGCACAACCAGCAATGAGAGATACACACACACACACACACACATGCCCTAGATAGTTGATTGAATCTAAATCTAGGACATCCTCACAACCCCCCCCCCACCTCCCCCACCCCCAAACACGTGACAAGCACCTCAGGTAGCAAGCTGTGGCACACACACACACACACGAAGGAACTCAGACTCCAAAACATTGCAGGGAGAGTAGAAGAAACCTGCTGGAGACTGCAGAGCTGTAAATCTGGTGTCCGTATAATGATTCTGGGAAAGCTCTTTAAGTAGTGGGCCAGGGGAGACACTGACATCCATGAGAAGAAGATGAAGATAGAAGGAGAGAGAGAAGGAGAATAAAGAGAAAAGAAGAAGAAAGTGTGGAGGGTGAGGTAACTCAAGGACATTCTGCCTGCTGCTGTGCTTTGCTGCTACAGAGCACGCTGCAGACTAGCAAGAGCTTTCCTTGTGGGCTGTATTATGTAAGACCTTAGTGTGACAGACAGATAGACTCTACATACACACTATCAGACACACACAAACATAACACACACACAAGCCAACGTGCACATGGAGACACACATACTGATGCACAAACACACACTAGATGCAGTCAAATATTCTAAGCACGTAATTCTAAATTCACACTGAGCTCTACGCTTATAATTCTACAGCAGCTTGCCACAAGTGATTAAAGATCTTTTTTTTTTTTTTTTGCCTTATTGGTAAAAAACAAAACAGAATAGAACGGTATGGGTGTGTCATACCGAGAACCTGGATTCTTTCTGCAATAAAATGTCCAGTATGTTTGACATTTAACATATTTTAAAATTATTTTTGAAACATCTATCTTGGGCTTCAGTCAAAATGTCCCAGAGGTCATTTAGCAACCATGTGGCAACCATCGGTCATGAGGGGGAAATGTGTATTCCCCAACCAGTTGGCAAATGGTTGCTGGAGGTTGCTGGCTGCACCTTTGTGGGATTGCTTTGGTCACAACCAGATTGCCTTGGTCACCCATCGTTTGCATGAATGACACCGACTTCTCTGCAAATGCTCACCTTTTCACACACCGAGTGAAACTTGAAAAAGTGTGACGCACATCAGAAATGGAGATCATTGGCTTTCAGAGTTGTTGCCATCGCAACCAACACATTTCAAATGGCACGACTTTTACTGTAACATTTAATGGTTCTGATTTGCATAACACTTTTCAATTTCAGACAGCAATCAATTTTGGACAAAATAAATACACTGCATTGAGAGCTCTATGTAAAGAAAAATATTTGTATGTACTGAATTTCAGATGTATTTTTGCTTAATAAGATAACTTGATGCCTTAGTTTTTGGACTTTGTTTTGTTTATTCAAATAAAACAATAAACAATACAGAAAGCATAACTTTATAATCAAAGGGATTCATTTCTTAAACAATATATTACTCATTAATTAAAAACATGGTAAAAGAGTATTAATCATGAATTCATCTTTAAACCTACATAAAAAATCTAATTGAAAGTTATTTTTTAAAAAATGTTTGTCTAAGAGTCTGTATTAGGCATTTGTTGACTTTAGAGAGTTTTTATTGTAGTTTATTTATTATTAAATTGTTTGTATTGTTATTGTTGTTGTTATTTTTATAGTAATTGATTCAAGCAAGTTGGTTTGAGTTGGTTGATTGCCTCACTACCAAAAGGTGTCATCACATTGCCTCCTAGACTTTTCAAGAACAAATTTGAAAACTTCTGGTGACAACTTCCAACCACAGATATTTTGAAGAGAAAAAAAAAACAACTCACCAAAGACAGTCCTGGCAGGGACAGACTCTCTGTTGAGCCAGAAAGACACTTGGGAGAGGATAACTGTCATGATGCAGGGTAGATATGTCTGGATCACAAAGTAACCAATTTTCCTCTTCAGGTGGAAGTGGGTTGTCATCACAACATATTCTCCTGTTGTTCATGAACAGAAAACATTGAACATTTACAATATTTGAAATAAAATTTACTTGTGCATACTAGATTACAGGGTTCTGTTATTACAAGGTTATAATCAATACAGACCATGGGATATGTATTAAAAGGACTAAATATCATATATATATAGTCACTGTAATATGGAGCCATGCAATTTTGACTCTCTTTGAACACAGTCCAGATTGCGGTTGTTCCAAAGTAACGTTTTGATGGACGTGGTGTTGTCTTTATGCACCTTTATGATTTCAGAGAAAGTAAAGAGCCCTCGCTTGCATATAGTTGTTACATTTTTTGGTAATAATCACCTCAGATTTACCTGATTATGCAGAAGTCCAAATGAAAAACCATCTTGTAGAGTGGATGAACATATAAAAACAAAACTGGAGTTCTGGGGAAAGTTCTTATCTGTCCCCGGCTTCACCTATCAGTCTTTCTGTCTCACCCAGTACTGTAGCTATTTGCAGCCTACATTTTATTATTTATTTATTTCGTTTTGGCTGACGAAAGTGAGAGCAAGTACAACTATTTGTTACATTTGACGAATAACTTTGACACTGTGGTCATATGCACGTGAACCAAATCAAGCTTAGAATTAATTTAGGCAGGCCTGCCTGACCTGACACAAACTCACTGCAATCTCAGCAGATCAGCTGATGTCACTGCGGGCCTACATACAGGATGACTCTCATACAGGATGCACCAGGATACCCACCTCCACCCCAACCCCTCTTAAAACTGTGACTGAGTTAATCAGCATTTGTTGTATTGTCCCTGCTGCCTTCTGTCTCCACTTCCAGTTTTCTACTTTGATGTACATGGAAGGAGAATTGTGGGGAAAGGTACTCTCCCCACCTTTTTGCTTTTTGTTCAAGAAAATAGCCATGCCATAAATTCTGGTAGATGGAAATAAAAGTCTTGTTTTGACTAACGTGGTCCTAACCGGAATGACCCTAATTTCACTGTTAGACGTTGGGCACCATGCATAAATAGGGCTTTATCTCCAACACACTTTATTCTGTATTGGCAAAACTATTCAAACTTATTGATAAAGCTATTAAAATTAAAGCTGGGACTGTGCACTTTATTTATTAGCCATTATTTTAAGTCTCGATTGAACGTGGTAATGTGAAAGCCCCAAGAACAAATAGCTGAAACAGAGGGTGGTTTCACACCTGTGGTTTTTACTCCACTTAAATCAGGTTCATTTTCTCTCTTGGTGCAATTTATTTGGGCGGGTTGGAGCACAGTTAATGCGCTCGGATGTAGACCAAAACAGCCACATCGGGGGCCCTTAAAAGGATGTGGTCTCGGTGTGGTAATGAAACAAACTCTTTGCTCGTAGTGTGAACATGATCAGACTTCCCTACCACGTCATTGCGTATCCTTGATATAAAATCCCTTTTTCTGCTCAGCTGTCTCATTTCATAAACATCTTATGGTGTAGTACAGAGCATTATGGTATTTTCACGGTGTTTCCTCCTAGTGCATTTGGTATTTTCCTAGCACAGTGTTATGTGGTATTCAGCTCAGATAATTTCCATTGTTGTTGCCGCTTCAGGCACAGGTGAACAGTAAGTCAGGTTATCACACGGTTAAGTGACATATTTTTCTTTACTTGGGTTTTTATTTCTGTGTGAAAAAAAAATCATATCAAGTGGAAAATGCTCCAAACTCATCAACAGATTTGCACCAGCGAAACAACTAGGAGTGTGAAAAGGCTCTTACAGTGTATTGTGCCTGCCCATATGCTCTAAATGCTTCTTTTTTTTTTTGCTTGTCTTTTGTTTAGTTGGGTTTTTTTTGTACTTGAGATTGATTGGCGTGGTTGTTACGGTTGTCATTTGTCAACACATTCAATGTCCATAAATCATGTACTTCATCAGTGCATTTAAAGAAAGCTACAGTCACTTGAACAGCAGTGAGGCTTAAACCGGGTCTAACAATGTGTTGATTCAGAGGTTTTTCCAGAGACCCCGAAAACTGAAAAAGACAAAGAAATAATAATAAGACGGCTTTAAGCCACTTGGGAACCTGCTGCCAGTAAAACAAGCCCCGGGTGAAGGCCTGAGGTTAAGCATTATAGTTTTTTTTTTTGCCTGCAGCTAACACCACTGCAAACAGGTCACCCATTTTATGCTGCGGCTAATTTTTGCCAGTATCAATCAACCAAAATGAGGCGAATGAAAAAAAGATGTAGTGGCCAGCAGGGAAATAAGTATGTGGGACATAGTCTGTCATTTCTAAGGCTCAAAGTGATGCCACTGCAGATGCAGATGAAATGATGTCGTTCTCAAAATTTGTAAATTCAGACCATCCCGAGAGAACAAAAGCATCTGTTTATGTGTTGATCTTTCTCAGCAGCTTAGCTCATTACCGTGCGAATACTAAAATATCAAATTACTGAAATAGAATGTAAAAACCTGCATTTATTCCACAATAAAGCAGCTAATTAAGAGCAGACTACAATCAAAGTGACGCCTACCTGTGCTGGACTGGACCACACCAGAATCCACACTCTGCCCCATCAGATCGTACTGGTTTAATCTGGATCCATCCTCTGCCACCACTACAGACTGGGCAGCCCCTCTGGTCCACACATACACCACCTCTGCTCTAGTGTAGGCATCTGACAAGAAACAACAGAGTAAGAGGTTATAAATTATTGTGCTGCTGGAGTCAGCCATCCTTTGCTACCTTGAATGTTATACTTTTGGAGCTGCTAGGGACACCAGGTGGGGGGAAAAAAGATAAATCTGAAGTGATGTCTCCCTCTTAATTCTTCATGTCCTACCTCATGTCATTTTGTCTCATCCTGTCTTCGTGTCTACTATTCTCTCATCTTGGTGGCTCAGTGCTGTCTATCATGGCTCATTTGCTATCCAAGCATATTCTCCCCCTTTCTTCACCCTCTGAGAGTATCCACAGACCTTATCTTCAATGTTTTATCAATTTTCTTTTTCATTATTCTTTTCTGTCTATGGCCATCACGTTTAAGTCTCCTCAAATGTGTTAAATATGATTTGATGCTGTGTCATTATGCCATGCCACATCATGTCAGCCTTGAATTTATAAGAAAACAAGCAAACAACCTCCCATCAGGACAATATGACCTTAAACCAGACAAGTTAGTGTATTCTTCCCTCCGGCCACCCAACCTGTCAAAGCTGCAGCGTGGCTCCACCACTGCAGAGAAAAAGATGGCTCAACTGCAGACTGCAGCATAAGGAAGAGAGCTCATCACTAAAATATTTAGGGAGTGAGTTCAATTTAAAAGCAGTTAAGGCTTGGTCCTCTCAGTCACGCTGTGCAGCTGTCTGAAGAGTGGCACAGAGACCGTGTTACATTCACTTCTCTGTCGGCTTCGTTTTTTTTTTACATTGTCTATTTGTGTCTCTATTCTCCATATTGTTCTTCTTGTTATATTTTCAACTATATGATATAGGGTAGAGGTCTCCAGTTGTCTCCAGTGATAGTCTGGCAATATTACGTAGAATATGCCCATAAACACAGGTCTGCACTTGGCACGTCTGCTTGGATAAGCTACAACCTTGATTCCAATGTAAATCAAATCAGAATGTGATGATCTGCAGATCTCACAAACACATATTTTATTCACAACAGAATGTAGAAATTATGTTTAAAAGTACCATTAAAAAAAAGGTCACTTTGAATTCGATGACAGTGGGACAGGGTCATGTTTGCCACTGTGTGCTGCAGTGGTAAAATGTGTACTGTACACTGTGGACTACAGGAAAACTGGTTCAACACCCACACTCTCTGCTACAGTGCCAGTCTGCAATAGATGCAGTTTAGCACTGTCTTGCTGAAATATCCTTGGCCTTCCCTGCAAGAGATGTCATCTAGACACCTTTCAGCACTGATGCAAGCTAGCAATTCCATAGCTACTAATGCACAATGCACCATGCACCATGCAAGCCGGGTGGTCTCTGTCCTCTTTAGTCCAGAGGATGTGACATAACGTTTTCCAACAAAAAATTAAAATTTCAATTTATCTGACCATAGAATAGTTTTCCAGTTAGCCTCCGTCCATTTTAAATGACCTTTGGCACAAAGAAAACAGCAGCATTTCTGGATACTGTTTATGGCTGTTTATGGCTTCTTCTTTACACAACAGCACCTTTTCCTGAGGTCATGCAGTGATCGCCACTGCAGAATCATGCCTCTCTCTTTAATGCAGTGCTGCCTCAGTTCACGGGCATCCAACACAAATTTTTGCGCACAGAGATTTCTCCAGATTCTTGGAATCTTTTCACAATATTATGTAATATAGATGATAAGATAATCAAAGTCTTCACAATTTTATTCACACTATTATTCTGAAATTGCTCCAGAATTTTGGGCACATTGGTGAACCTGTGCCCATCTGTCCTCTTTAAGATGTTCTTTTCATTTCCAGTCATTTTACTGACCTGCTGTTTTTTAACCTAATTAGTTGCAAAATGTTTTTTCCAGCTGTTTCTTGTTAGTATATCTTACTTTTCCAGCCCTATTTTATCTCCATCCCAACTTTGAGATGTGTTGCTTCCATCAAATTCAAAATGAGAAACTATTTTTTATATGTTTTCTATGTCCTATTGTGATTAAAATATGGGTTTTCATAGTGTTGCTACCTTTTTGGGATGGGGTTGTGTATGTATAAGATTGTAAGTGACTACAGAGGCTACTTACAGCTGCCAAACTTCAGTGGACAAGCATGAGCATCCATAGGGAAGTCCTCTAGATGCATAGGACATTCCGCTCTTACTGTAAGCCTAGATGAAAATCACACACATATACAATGAATTAAAAACAAAACAGCAGCAGAGAAAAACAGAGCATTTTGCAAAGCCAGCAGAAAAATAATGATTGTGTGATCACAGCAGAATTAAAGCAGAATGACAATTCTTTACAGTTAAGCAGAAGAAACGTGGTATTTTTCTTTCCAGTCTGTCGGGACCAGCACCTGTTGAACGAAGCTGCACTACTTTTCCACAAACCAACAGAAATGCTCCAGTTCCCTAAGCTGTGCGTTTCAATTTCCTGACAGCGTGGTGAAAAACAGCATGTCAGGCCACCCGTGACACACTAATCTCCCATCTATCCCTCATCTCACTCATCTGTGACAGCAATATGGGCTCCGCCTATCACCCCTCCCCCTGCTAGTAAATATGCTGAAACAAATGTTTTATGCTTTAGACTTCTCCCATTAGCATCAGTCTGCAGTGTGTATCAAGGATTGCACTGAATGAAACATGAATGGGGTTTTATTTAGCCACCTCTACTGAAAGATGCGGAGGTACCACACCTTATCAACTAGCTGCTGCATGTAGCATCCCCAACACAATGGATGGAAATTTATGTTTCTGACCGTAATGCATCACCAAACACCAAGACTTGGCCTACAGCAAGTACTACTTTTGCAAGTTTAGCTCAAACCTGACAACTGAATCTTCTGCACCACAGACGTCAAACAATGAACATGAAAACCATTAAAAATGCATGAATAAAACACATCTATGGATGACATCATCCTCCGTTATCATGAACACGGCATTTGCAATTTACTATGAGTCAATCACCTATAAACTCGTACTTATTAGTACACCAAATGTTTGTTGATCAACAAGAAATAATGGAGTGTTCAGTCTGAGTCATGTTTGCTATAAAAAGTTTCCAGCTGGACACTGAGAAAATAAAGCACCTTACTGTGTCATTATTAAACCTCTGGTGATAATTTTGAACCTGAATGTAAAAGTACAAAGCTTTTTTTAAAAAAGGATTCAAAATACAGCTTGGGAACAAATGTGTCTTTTTGTCCCTCAAAAACATACACATGCTTACTTTTAGGACCAACAATAACAACATCAAGGGGTATATTTGTATGGATTGCCGCAGTAGGCGACTGACATGGACATTTACTGTACTTCTATTCTTTTTTTAGTGTAAGAAGTCACATCAAACTATTTTTTTCCAGATTTATAAATACGTGGTCTTGACACAAACAGAACAGGGAGGTCAGAACTGGTGATGAAATGCAGGCTAAGTCATTTCATGTGGTTTATTGATAAGTTGAAATCCCTTCAACTGCTCACAGTCATTTCCCACAATTGATCAAATTCAGTATTCCACAACTCCAATTTTTATTTTTAATTTAGATCATTACAACTCACTGTGCCTTTAGCCTGCAACACCTCATCAAATGAATTATATAATGTTAATAAAATGATACAAATCTCTGCTTTTCAGTCAAGCTCAAAACATTCTCTCGTTCCTTTTACAATCTTTCTTCCCCCAGTGCAGCCGAATACATCAGCTTACCTCATGGTATATAGTAGTGTGCCTTCCTCTGTAATTCGCAGGAGCTTGTTGGGCATGGTCATGTTGTGGGCCACGGACTTTTTGCCATTGTGGAAGAAAGTATCAGGGGTCCAAATCTTGCTGGCCATCAGGTTGTTGAGACGTAGCACGGCCATGGGGCCTTTGAACTTTAATCTCTCGTCCTTCCAGCTTTGTCTGAAGAAAACATCAATTGTGTACTCCTACAGGAGTCGGGTGAGCACAGACAAAAACACAAGTCAACAAAAAGCCATGCTCCACCACCTTGTAGCAGTTCTCTTTGTACTTACACCTTCAGCTGGCTTGGAGAAGATGCTGAGTAATCTAACCTCATTTTTCCCCTGTTACCCCTGTTCTCACTTTTTTTTCCCCTCTTTTTTCTGCCTTGTGTCACTTTGACTTTCTTATGGTTGGCCTAGTTTCCCTGCTGGTTACTGTCTTTTTACGTTAACAGTTTTGCCGAACAAACAGAGAATCCAGTGGAGGTAGAAGGTTTTCTGGCTGGTATGCTTCGTAAAAAAAAAAAGAACGCGTCCATTGTTGTGTGGCAACCTTGCTGTATTTTAAACAGTACTATGTGACATCGCTGTCCATTTTCTCCTTTTCTGTTATTCACATAATTATTGCCTGGTAAGTTTAATGTGCTCTATGCAAATACAGGACTGTTAATTATCTGGCCATTTGGTTTTGCATTGTTAGGTAAGCGCCAAAAATGATCATTGTTAGCATTTGTCTTTGGGGGGCCTTCTTTGCTCAGTAATCTAAATTACACTGGACACAAAAAGGAAGAACTGGACACAAAATTAGGGGGACATTTGATTTTCAAGCCAGCTAATGACTATAGCTGAGAGCAGATTTTAATGGTTCTTCATGACTGCCCAGCAGAGTAAAAGGAGCCAGTTAAAATTACAGAGTAGCCTGTTTTTTTTGTGTGTGTGCGCCCCCACCCCCAGCTCTCCTAAGATAATTAGTATGAACTGAAACAGAGCTTCAAGGTAATAAAGGAGGATATGGAAAGGCTAGAGATGGAAAAAAAATCTTCCTCGGCTCTTCCTTCTGGCTTTAACAGAAGCAAAATAGTTTGGGCCTTTAAGTCAACCAGTGCAATTAACTGAGATTATATCAAACAGAGCAGACACAATTCATGTGCAGGGTAGTGAGTCATTTGAATGAGATTAATTGGTTTGTGGTGCACAGGGCAAAGATTACTTGTGTTTGAAGAGGTCACTTTTTTTCCTTTTGAAGACTAAAGAAAAAAAAGTGTGCGTATTGCAATATTTTTTTTATTATTATTGAGATTTTGTTACAAATTGCCAGCTACTATCAAATCATCTTATCGTGCTGTGTTTACCCAAACAATACCACATGGGTTTAAATAACTTGACTTGTCAAATGGCAACAAAACACAGCAAAGTACATGTTCTAAAAGAATTTAACCTCATTTTATGGGTCATTATCAATCACTCATAATCAATCATGATTTTATTTTTTATTTATTTATGTATATATATTATTACACTTTAGTCTACATGTTTGTTCCTAAATAATGTGGCTATTTTTGATGCTTTTTTCTCACACAAGAAGGACATTAGAGGCTTTTTTTTCCTCAGTATATTGGTGCCAGAGTTCACGGCAATTTTGTGGCATGTTATTACAAACCACGCACTGGAAAATTAATTTTACAGGTGAGTTTTATTAACACATCATGAGTTAATAAAGTGAATCAACAAATCAATACATATTTCACAGTTTAGAGACCACTGTGTCCAGTGAGAGGGATACCAGACACCCTGTACAGGACAGGGCTAAAGATGGAGAAAACGAATGATATTTATAGAGGCGAACAGAGTCTTACCATGTCATGGTCCGAGACTGGCCCAATACTGGTTACGAAAATGTCAGTCTTGACTTCAGTTACACGCTCTGTTGAAGCAGGAAATTGGTGAGTGAGTGACTATCGGTGGCATTCATTTGCTTCTAACTACCTGTTAATACAAGACCACCTGGCTACAGCCTCTGAACCATTAGATCTATTCAGAAATATCTTAGCACTTTGTCTAACATACACACACACACACACACAAGAAGCAAAAACAAACAAACAAAAAAAAGCACCATGGCAAAAATGCCCACTTTGGATGCCAACGACCATTTCTCCTGTTATTGGTTTCAGTGTCAGCTCCATTACCCGGACAGAGGTTTAATCTCTTAATAAATTTGTGCTTTGCTGTTTTGTTGGAAATATGCCGTTCTAGTTCCATAATGCTGATAGCCATAATGGGTCCAGTGGGGATTCTTTTGGAAAGGGCTCCAGTGTGTGTGTGTGTGTGTGTGAGGTTTAGATTTTTGTGATTCTGAAACTGAAATGTGACAGCATGATTTATGAATGATACCCATCATAATCCATAATTTCTTCCCCTCGGCTGCTGAACTTCTAGCAGGCATTGTTTTATTCGCCTGTCTGTTTGATGCCTGCTGCATCACACTGTGCAATCCTCAGTGTCCTTCACACGGTAATTCTCACATCATCACTCCCTCCTTTCTCTTTTACTCTCTGTTTTTCTTTATTTATCTGCTTTGCACCTTTTCATTTCCTGGATTTGTCCTTGAGTTCCTGCCATTTTGCTTCTGTCTTTTGTCAATAGACTATAGAGAGAACAAAAGACACCCCCTTCACACACGCACACACACACACACAAACAGGTCTCACATTCTTTTTTCTTTTGTTTTTAAGTGTGCAAATAAAGTCTGCCACTTGAACCTCTCTGTAACATTTAGTCATTCCTTCAACAACAGCCATTATGTGGGACAAAATATATGCAATGACTTTACTGACCTCCCAGTCCTGGCCTGAGGCGATTGTCATAGCCATCCAGAAGGCTGTCTAAGATCTTTGTGAACACTGTAGTGTTATCTTTCTGTTCGTCTGTTATGCCGTTCTGCCCAGAGCTGGGAACGCAAAGAATACGATTTAAAGTCACAGCTAGCATCCAAAAGCCACAGTCAGAGCTATCAATTGTGTAAGAACAAAAATGAATCATAAATCAAAGGGGGGGGGGGGGGATGATTTCAGCTCTGTTGTTACATGGGCAACATAAATGCAATGTGACTCACATTATGATAAACACAAAGAAAATGTAATCAAATCCTGCATGACACTGACTAATTTAGCTGCTAATTTATAACTCATTGTGTGAGCATGAGTTTTTAGATCATGTTGATACGAAATGAATGAGCAAGTGATTGTTCGGAGGTGTACTGGAAAGGTGAGTATCCCATGAGGCCAGGTTTTTTCTGTAGTATTAGCACATTCTCACTTCCAAGTCATCAGTGACGTTTGGTTGGGACCACTTGGCGTAAGGTGGTCACACACAAGTCTGGATAAGACAGCACTTGAAATGCTGGATTGCATTTAAGACTTTTATCATCCAATCAGATGAGTGGAGTTCACATTTCCCTGACTTTAGTTTGTCTTTTTGGTTTCTGTTCCTGTTTGGTTTAGGAAGAGAACAACTGCACATGTTAGTCACCTCTCTGCCATTTTTTCATCCCACAGCAGTGATGGCACATTCGGCTATGATCTTATAGACCACTGTGCACACTGACAAATGGCTCAAGAGATACCTGGTGTGTTAAAATGTTACACCAAGGGGGGTCCGTCCCAAATGTCAGTATGTGTCGACTTGATAGCGAGACCAGTTTGGCGCTGGATTTATGCATTTATTATCAGTGGGACATGTGGTGCACAGCACATATGTGCATGCGCGCACACAGCCCTTATGCATGTGCAACAGAGAAAATGGAGAGTGAAATACAGAGCAGACAAAGAGAAATCATAATGCATTATTGATGCATTAATATGGTCTTTTAGATCACAAAGGCCTTTCTGGATGTGCTCTTTGAACAACATGAAAACAAAATGCTCAGAGCAATGCTGAAAACACTCACAGTCGGTAATTGTTAGAGGAGGGTTTGCATCTCCACACATAAATATTTCAACACACTCGTAATCAGGGATACAGCCCCTAATTGCAATGTGTATCACAAGGACTGCAGCGAAAGAGCACGTGTGTATGAAGGAATGCATGCATGTACCATCCGCCCCCGCGGGCTTGCATGTATGATAGCACAATGATTATCTTCAACAACATATTTTATACTGCTATCATCTTCTCCCTCTATACAGTGCCAAAAGGATTTGGTTTGATTGCATGCAAAATAAACAGCAAGTGTTTGGAAACAAGCTCCGCTAGCTGAACAGCTCCAAGGAGAGAGAGAGGTCATCGAGATTAGTTAGCAGGGACCTGCAACGGGTGGGAAAGAAAAGTAGGAGGGAGAGTGGGAGGGAGAGGGACGCCTGCTAAGAATGTGAGTTAAAGCTTCAAAGTAGAGTCTAAAAAGAGAAAAATAAAAGTAACAGAGCTGGAGGAGGCGGAAAAGCGAGGCTTGGAAAGGCGAAGACACTGTATAGACTGCCACCGCTTAGAGACACAGCTCACAGCCAGAGCAGCAGGACCGAGGCAGAGCCTGCAGCTTTGAATGTGACGAGCTAAACAGCGTTTCCTAAATACGGATGCCCCAGCCACATCGCACTTGGGTTTTTAAGAGTCGGGTCGTGGTTAATCTAGCTCTCTACTTCCTGTTTCCCTTGATTCACAAGTGTCCACTCATCTGCTAAAATAGATTAAAAAAGAAAGAAAACTGACAAACTCGCCTAAGCATTAAAACGTAGAAACTAAGGAGCAATTTTGTTGTCCATCAGACTTGTCGATGACTGCTTTGAAATGCTCTAATTCAGAATAATAGGCAATATGGCGTGTGGAAATACAGACAACATAAACATCACACATGAAACTTCAGCTAAGACTAAAATAAATCACAATCGACTCTCCCCTACCTTTGATTGTTTTCACTCTTTTGTCTGGGCTTTTCTGCCAAATCAAGTAAGACACCCAAAAATACAGCCTTCCTCTCATAGTCCCCACCAACACAGGCTACAAGCCAGCTCATTTAAGGTCACCGGCTATTAAAATGAACAGGAATTAACGGGATGCAGTGAAAACATTCAGAATCAGTAAAATGAACTGTAAAGTTTCACTCTCTGTCTATTAAACGATAAAATCCAGCAAAGCTGCAGCTTTAACCTGAAAACCATTACTTGCATTTCTTGAACAACAGTCGGTTTTTTATTTTACCTTAACTTGAGATACTGGGACCTTCTTTAGAGGTACTGTAGCAATTTCTTAAGGTATACATGGAAAACGTTAGAGTGTAGAGGTTAGAGCTGCATGTCAAGGACAAGAAAAGAAAACAGAGGGGGGACAAAAAAGGTGATCTGGAAGAATACACATGTTTATCTGCCAGGGGCTACTTCCTGCTAAAACATTGTACACCATCCCCATCTACAGGTCATCTGAACAGCAACAGTGCTGCTCACACACACTCTGCCACTGCCACTCTGTTTCACTCTCTCTCTCTATCTGTCTATCTTGTCAGCCGGATATCTAATTATAAGGCAATTTCTTTCGTTGGCAACATGCTGTAGCAGAGTTCTAGGCCTTCCTGATTACCGTGTCTTGTTGAAATCCCCCAAGGTGTGTGCGTGTGTGTGTGTGTGTGTGTGTGTGTCCATGTGTGTTTGTGTTTGTGATTCCGTATTTGACTTCAAAAAGGGAACTGGATTATACAGTAAATCTTTGGGTGATAATTGCTTTGCAGTTTGCAGTGACAGTTCCTCAGTGAGGTAATCAGTACTTTTAGATTATCTCTAATATACAACACATCAACTTACTGAATCATTCAACCGTGAGGACAATCCGGCCCTTTCAGTTTCACTAAGATTGTCCACGTGAATTAAAACAGGGGGAAAGTTCAAATGATCTAATGGATAAATTACTTGTATTCATTTTTATCTGGTTGTCTTATGTATATACTGCAATGTTCAGTGTCAAAGTTATCTAGAAAAATGCCAGCAGCAGAGCCACATTTTGCTTTTCTACCAACATGCTACATATATGTTGCTGCCCGCTTTTTGAAATGTGTAGGAATTAATGCAGTTGCAGTCAAATGACAATGATTTTTAACGGTGCCACATCGTTTCCACTTCACCACTCTTTCTGTCCTTGCTGGTTTGCTTCAGGTTTCCAACACTTTAGTGTTGACACTGAGAAGAAGTGTGTGTAAATCGAGCCCGCTGTCCCTGCAGCCACTGTCAAAAACACATGTGCAATAATCCCTGCCAAATATCTCACTGCCACACACACCATGTGCTGTACACAGCACACGACTGAAAACCAGGAATGTAGATGTGTCCTGCATGGCTAGTGAACCAAAAACTGAAACATTATGGTACAGCTCAAAGTGGCTATTTTGAATTTTCATCTCCTCCCTCTATGCATCACTTAATATCACCTCCATGCAATTAAAAGAATGGAGGTGTCCTGTGAGGATGCCCCAGTTACAACCACAGCGAATATGCTTTGAAAGAGAGCAGCCCAATACACCAGGAAATGGGAAGAAAGACAGAATATCGTCATTTCAGGGGAACAGAACTTGGCTACCTCCATGGGTGGCGGATTCACTGACATATTTACAAGCCTCTTGACCATTTGGTAAGCCAGGCACTTGTCCTTTTTTACAAACCCACACACAATTATTTTTTTTTGCCTGATGCAGTCTGATGTTCAAATCACTGTGTGCAATTAGAACGTTCCAATAATAGCTTGATCGGATGGGCCGCGTCTATGCCTGCAATAATGACCCCCTTAACAATGTTTTTCTCTCTGTGCAAGCCTTCCAAAGCGAAACATGGAGACACATAAATATATATGAATCTGTGATGCAGATTATGTAGACTGGCTAATGACTTGTCCAGTGAATCCAATGCAAATACAGGGACATATGCAATCACAAGTTGAAGTTTATTCTTACCTTTTCCCACACAGTACGCTGCTGGTAAAAAGCAAGCAAGCCCACAGACACAGAAAGACCGTCCTGCTCCGTCCACACATAGTTGCAATATGAGGACCTTTCACAGCTGGGGTTCAAAGAGGGAGAGAGAGGGAGAGTGTGAGAGAGCAGGGGAGAGAGAGAGAGAGAATGGACATCATTATCAAATCATAGGAGCTAGTGGCACAACACCATCCACAATATTTCAGTGTCAGCAAAACAAGATGTGGTAAAACACCAGCAAACATAATAATGGCCCAGCATGCTTTATGTGAGGTTTTTAGTCCTGGCTCTTAACATCACTAATAGATTCACTGACAGCACATGAATCAAAAACCAAAGAGCCCTGCCGCATGCTCTGGGCCATCGCATGCAACTCTCAAAGATTTGACACCAAATTTTGAATTACCCGTCACGTTGACAGAGCTACATTATACACCCAAACCACGAGAGAGACCTAATATGAAGAACTGTTCAGCGTTCTGATGATCACAAATGGATTTAGTGTAAATACATTTCTCATAATTGTTGCTTAAGCCGTATGCATATGGTATGTCTGCATCTGTAGCGCATAATAATTAAGAAGAAATAACAAGGAAGCACATCACTGACCACATACCACCAACCCCCCCCCCCCCCCCCCCCCCCCCCCCCCCCCCCCCCCCCCCCCCCCCCCCCCACCCC